>DWQK01000411.1:0-21393 GCA_018231225.1 Noctuana stator
GGGAGCGCGCGCTTCAGAATACGCGGCAGCGGCGCCGCACAACTCGTACGTGCACGTAGACGAGTTCGCTGGCCCCGAGGAGCTGGCCGCCTACCTGCGGAGACTGGACGAGGATGACCACCTCTACAACACATATTTTAAGTGGAAGGTGAGACATCCAGTTTTTATTCGTAGTAATGCTACCTAATAAAACCTGCAACTTGGGGTTTTTATCCGATACGTAAAAAAGTTTTTCATGGTAGATGAGTGTCATGAGTATCTTTGTTCATACTCCAATCATTTAAAAAATAAATACTAGCAAGCAGATACTCGAACTAGTCCTGCCCGAACGTTGACAAGGCCAAAATACCTTCATAGTAATACACACACAAATTACATCGAAATAAGTGCAGCCGTAGGAGTTATTGACACACACACATAAGAAACGGTATTTATAAAGATATCAATATCTGTACCCATACATTGTTTTTCTAGGGTACTGGGGAGTTTATAAACACGTACTTCTTCTGCCGCGTATGCGCGATGCTACATGCAAGCACTAGGCGACACCGCGCCGCGCACTACACAGACGTGCAGGCGTGGTGGCGCGACGGCGCTTGCACGCGCAACGCCTGGCGAGCCGAGGACGCGCCGAATGAGCCACACCCGCTGAGACAGCCGCGCGCCCTACACTCCAAGCAATCGCCCAAACACGCATTATCCGCACCCGCTCATAGCGTCCCGTAGCGTTCTACGATCTCCATTGACGAAGGTGACGCTACAACCCGATCTACGCTCGAAGATCCCCTGAACATGCACCACCCGCGCCCGCTCGTAGCACCGCGTAGCGCTCTACGATCTTCAATAAAACAACCGCGCTATACGCGACCAAAATAAGCACCGTCGACTTTTAATTCAATGTAGTAAACGTAGGCTGACGCAGTTTGCAAAGGAATGAATGCAAACATTTACGCTTTTTTGACATAACAAGGGCCGCTTCTAAACAACCGGCCAAACACGCACAACCTACGCCAGCTTGTAGCGACATAGCGCTTTCGTATGTACCTGGTTTTGTTTTATGTTTTTGGAAACAAAGCAAAGTACAACTGCAACAGCAAGCTGGATGAAATTTCGCGATGCAATTCCACAGATAAACTGTATTCGCTTCATAGAATTTAATAAAGCAAGACCTAATAAAAACTATTAACAAGTATTAACATGTCATTTATGCATGTCTTGATTCGTAGATAAGGTTGGTTTCGTATCTCCTAGTAGATACGTATACCTAAAGATTGAAGTTGAAAAATAATTTTCAAAGTACCTAGTTACGTACTCGTACGTATGTGAGTTAAATATTTCAACCGAGACTTATTTTTATTGGGTTTTATAATGTTTAGGTACGTACCTACTTATGATAAAATTATATATTGTAATTATTTTTTAAATCGTTTCAATGTTAGGTATCTTGCTCTGTGAAACAATATCGATTATTATTAGTATTTGTTACGAAGAAAAAACAATAGGTACCAATGGAATTAGCGATTTCATAACCTTTTAAAAAAAACCTAATTGATGAAGGCTTTGAAGTCGAGCTTATAATTTACACAATGGAAAGGCAAAATGTTAAGTGTTCATCCTTAATTTTCTCAAAAACTTTCCCTCCTATAGGTCCGATCATTAGTGTTGTGGAGTTGATCTTATTTATATTAATGTCTGTGGCCTCTGTGGGGTTGATTATTAAATTAATATGTAAATATCTACCGATGTAATAGTGGAGGTAACAAATATTTTCCATATTGCATTCCATAATGCATATTATGATAATGCAACCGGTCACTGGTTAGAATATAATTAAATATTCTAAGTAGGTTTGGATCCAAATAATATGTGGCTACAATTATTCGCAAATCAGCCTATGTGTACAATGTTCATGTTATATACATCGGTAAAAAACTTTTGTTAATATTCGATTTGCTAAAAAGCAAATTCGTAAAGCAAACTAAATTTAAGTAAAAAAGACAGTTTACTTTCAAACTTTTCTGTCCTATCTCACTGTTAATGAATGTTGTTAAGTATTTTATTTATTAGTGTTTGTGTAAGCCTTAAAGTATATAAGGTACCTAAGTAGTACTTAGATATATTGTAGCGAGTGATGTTTTTTGTTTATAACTTTTATAATCTATATTTCGATCCAATTCTAGTTAACATGTTCTTGTTATTGTTTACTTTTACTTACTATAGTTTACTTTTATTCGGTCTTTATTTTTCATGTGCTACTAAAAGCTAACGTGACATTTTAGGTGAAACCTGTAATGGTTTATCACATCACATAATAGAAAAATTAAATTTTAATAAGATTTAAAATGTATCTATATTTTAAGCCTATAAACGTTTAGGTTTAAAATATAGTTAGAACTTCTATTCAAAAGTAAATCCGTTCAAGTCACGCTCAAACTATGTATGTCTAGTCACGACGCTCTATATGAAACATCACATTTCTGCACAAAATTTATTTTTAATATAATAAAATTATGTTACGATCAAACGCACGCAAGCATATACGCACATGTAAAATATTTTAAGTACCTTAATAATGTTTTTCTACATTTAGATTATTTTAAATACCTACTTATTGTAGAGGCTTTTTAAGGTGTTAATGTTTTAATTACACATTATCGTTGATGTTCCTTTATTAAAATAAGTATTTAATTTTTTATTTATTATATAGGTACTTAATTTTAGTACTATTTTTGCCATTTTATTTATTAAGGTTTAAGTTTATTTATGGTTTTTATGTTTAAGATAGTTAATAGGTAGTCTTTGAAATCTTTTTTAGGAATGAAAGTTTTTTCATAAGTTTTTAGGGGAAACGCAATGATGCGTTTTTTTATCTACCTACCTAACATAAAAATTAACAATATCGATGGTTACATGCTAACTACAAACTTTGTTAATTTATTATAGATAATTCATTATTTCATTCGTATGATTCATCTCCTTATTGTCGTGTGAACCTAGTTAAAGTTAAATACCTACATAATTTAATTGTTCATACATCAGGGTCTCTAAAAGTATTGTTACAACATAATAATTATATAAATTTAATTGATATATTTAGCAACATTTTAATATTTGTATTACCTGTTTTTCTCCCGATATTAGATCAAGATGTTATTATGAGACAAATTATAATTACCTACAACACTTGCGTGTTAATTAATATGAAAATATTAAATTTTTAATATGACAATATGAACAATTTAATATTTACAAGTAAAATACTAACTAAAATAATTCAATTGCTTTGTTACTTTTGGGAATATGTTTTTAAAGGAAGTTATAGAGTAGGTATTTATGTAGAGTTTCTGTATTATAGCAATTCTATTATTGAGCTAAGCTTTAAATGAAATAGTGTGGCGTGTTTATGCAGCTATTTCTGTAATAGTTCCATGGTATTTTATGTAAAAATAATATATTTTTTTTATTTGATTAACTAATGACGTAACGTCAAATACTAATTCTTTAATGTGCATTAAATTCAAGTCGGTTAATTAGCATTCTCTGCTTTCCAGTCAAATAAAGTTTAGGTTTTGTTACTTAAATACTAAATTTAATCTGAATTACAAAGGTATCTAGGTAATTACCTAATGCAACAAACATTTTTTATATCAATTATAGGTAGGTACATTAGAGTAGGTATCTTCTGAACTAATTCATAATTTGTATTTTCAGATTATTTGCATTTATTTACAATTATATTTTTATTTACAATTCTACTGCTATTGAATGTTTTTATAAACCAAAATGACAAAAGGCCAAAAAATTTTGGCTCAGCATTTCAAATTGAAGTATCTTATGGAAAATGGGTTTTAAACTTTTAACCCACGCTAATAAAATTATACTTCAATAAAACTGTAAATTACATGAGTTTAAATGTATTTTTGAGTAATTTTAAATGTATATTCCTTCCAAAATAGCAAGGCTTGAATACAGCCTATCATGAATCTGTTAACACCAATCATTCTTAGACATATTATTAAAGATACAAGATATTTATATACATTCTAATATGTGGGAAATGAAACATTTACTACTAAAGGAAGTACTAGAAATTTGAAGGATGATATTTAAGTGTAGGCTTCTACATAGAGACTAGTGTATTTATTAGCAATTTGATTAAAATTGCTTAGACATTGGATTGTATATGCATATTAATATCAGATATAGTCAGGCTACATTTCAATAAGAAAAGATCGAACTCCGTACTAACCTCGAGCTCGATGCTCGAACTTTTTCTGTCTCAACACTCAAACTCAATGAATTGTTGATTAAAATCATTAAAAAAAAGTTTTTTTTCTCTAAATTTAAACGTTGGTTCCACCTTTAAAAAAATGTATGTCCTGCTTAGAAAATTAAGTGAAAATGCACTTTATTATGAGAACAATAACAAAAAAATATGCTTCAACAATGGAAAACAAACACTGACCTGTTTAATAAACAAAACATTACAGACTACACTACATCAATGTCACTGTTATTTAAATAAAGTATTTGAAAAATCACTATGCAATGACTTTTATTTTTAAATCCTATAATAAAAAATTTACAGAGCTTTCATCCTACTTAAATGTTGCTTATACTTGTAAAGTATTTCCATATTTGTTATATTCACAAGGATTTGCATTTGAATATTTGCACATTCCACCACAAAATTTATTGTATTTTGAAAAATGCTTTTAGCTTTGTGTAAATCTTGAGGAACAAGCACACCAAACCAATGCAAAGGATTAATAGTATTGCCAGTGTCATTCTCAATAACTCTGAACTGCTTGACACCATCTTCCTCTGTGGTTTCACACATTGTGGAAGCATGGAACTCTGGACTGCTCTCAGTTGGTAACCTGGAACCACTGACTGAACTGTGTCCCATAATATATCTAGACTTTGCAAGATGGAGTGTTCCTGTGTTGATACTAGATTCTATTTTCAGCTCACAAATCATCTTCTCCTCGAGCAAGTGTAATTGTCTAACAATTGTTTTGTCTAGTAAGTTAGATACTGTTGCAATATCACACACATCTGGAAGACATAAGAACTGCTTTAGTAGATTCTACAGACTATTCTATTTTATTACCAAGAACTTGTAAAACACATAATCTAAATTGCAAATATAAATCTTCTCTTATTACTTAAGAGCATCTTTGAGAATTGTGATAACAAAATTTTGAAAAATAATTGTCTAGGAACTTTTATTCAAGATCCCAAATAAAACAAGATTGAAAATACCTATTTGTATATCTTTTCTAATAATTATTGTTACCTGTAACTTTTGTCTTATTTTCCATTGTATTAACACTTTTTTACACCTTTCTAGAATGAAGAATAAATAATCCAAAAAATCTTCTGATTAAAGCTGTATTTCCTACAAAACAGATAAGGTTCAGAATCAATTAAAGGATGAAAATTTTAGGGCCAGCACACCGTAAATACGACTAATGACTAGCCTTCATAATGCAATTTGACACAAACATGATTCCAAGATTATCGGATGAAGTGAAATAGAAAAAGTGAACATGAACTTACTTGTGAAATGATAAATATAAAAAAATATTTCGTCAACTTTGTGGTAACAACAGCTGTTGACAATCTGAGTGTGATACGATTGTCCACAGAACTAATTTCATTTATTATTTTCTTTAGTATAATAATACTGAATATTTTTGAGAATCAATACGGGTGGTTTATTGTGACAAGGCAATACAATAATATCAAATCCGCAAATCAAATAATGATCAAATCAATTTGTTAACTTTGTTATCAATTCAACGAACTCAACGAAGAAGTCAAATAATGTCAAATCAAATGTAATGTAAAATAAACATTGTCATGTCAACATCACATGATATGATATCACAGACTACTTAGATTAGATGTGCATTGTACTACGTACATATAATAGGTAATATAATATTGTATGCAAGAGTCAACCCACGTTCGGACTTGCGCTTTCTCGACACTTAAGCGTCCATGCCGCAAAAACCGACAATATAAATATGGATGTCGCCCGGATGAGGCGAATTTGACGAGGTAAGCGGGTGCCTCCCACACTATCGTATGAATCGTCTGTTATTGTTCAACTTTGCGAGTAGTGTAGAGGAGCAAGAACGAAGAATGAGGAACTAATGAGCATGAACCACAGATAAATAGGACGCCAGAACCACATTTTTCTATATAAATAATAAGTCTACGAATAAATGTACGAAGTATAGTCTGTGTAATAAATGTAATTCGCCATTTTGTTGGCGCCATTTTGTTTTAAAAATTTCACGTGTGAGCTGCAAGGCGTTCGTTAAAGCTGTGCTAAGCTAATTGTTTCATGGCGTTGTCTGTGGACTTTATTACGTTTTAGTTTAGTACTAAAATAAATATCAAAACTTTAAAGATATTAATAGATTTGTGGCAAAAATAACTTTTGACTATGTCGGACCGAAAGAGATTACTGGAAGAATTAAGAGTTATAGATTTGCGGGCGGAGCTCGAAAAACGTAACCTAGATAAGAGCGGCATCCGCGGTGTACTTATACAGCGATTAGCAAAGGTAAAAGTGTAATAAATCATTTATGTTATTGGGATACTACACTTACTAGGATCATAATGCATTAAAATATGTATTTGTAGCATTTAGAAGCAGAAGGACATGATCCGGCTACTTATAAATTTGAACAAAGTTCTCCAGAAGTGAAAACTCCTTCTAAACGGAGCAGGCGCACAGAGAGTACGTTAGAGCCGGAAACTGAGGATACTCCTGCTATGGAGGATATGATCGTGCAGGACGCCGCTGGCGACGAGGAGGATACTGACCCTTCGCTTAAGACATCGCGAAAAAGCCAACAAAGCGAAAAGAAAGATGAAAAAATGGATGTTGATGAGAGTGAAAAAACAAACAGAAAGCGTGAAATTAAGGATAATTCTGAAGCTACTCAAGCTAAAAAAGCTTGTTTAGACAAAGAGGCTAAAAATGATGATGATCATAAAGCTGAGAACAACACTGATGCTGAGGACAGCATCAACTTAGACATTGGAGATGATGAGCTACTCAATGAAGAGGTATGTTTCTATGTCTTCACAGTGAATGTAAAACTGCCTCTCCTTCACTCAAGATTATCCAATGGGTTTACAATGGAAATAGATTAGCTGTGCCTATTAATATTCTATCAGAAACTTATCAATCCAGGCATATATCTACAGTTTATTTATTATCTATATATACCTACTCTATTTTAGTGTCTTACAAAAGGAGTATTTATTTTATGTATGTATATTTAATATGTTAAAAACATAGTTATTAAAATAAATGCAGTTGAACATATTGTATTTACATTGACTTATAGTATAAGTTCCTAATAGTTTTAAAGCAATTTTGTTAATACCTTTTCAGACTGACAACACAACAAGAAATAAAAAGGGTAAGTACTGAAACAAAATAACATATTGAAGGGAAGATTTCTGTTACTTGAAATCATAGTCTGTTCCTTTACCAATGCCTTGTTTATTAATTGGTGTTCAATATTTCGATATGAACATACTTTAAATTGTTATATTATCTATTTATTTATTTATTTCTACTAATTAAAAATGTGAAGTGTTTCCAAAGTGAATTATTAATATTTATACCAGGAAGACTTATAAAATCACCCTCAAAGGATATACACTGCTCCCAGCTGTAAATTAAACCAAAAATGGATCCAAAAATTAAAGATATGGAAGATGGAACTGGACTGAACATGATGCACCATTTGACAAAAGGTGTAAACTGATGTCGTCCATAAACCAGTGCAGACAGTTCTTCTTGCTTAAGTTAAAGTTTCCAGTTATCAGCATATCATATATGTTCATAATTGATTCTACAGTAACGGCACGTGCCTCATATTGCTTCATGTCTACCATTGAGGCAGTGGTGTTAATATCAAATCAAGTTTTCAGGTGAAGGTTATTATAATTTTCAACATGATCATTGCAAGTTACAAGAAGCTCGGTCAGTGAATCTGCCTGACACGTGAAGATTGGAAGTAGACAGGGCGGGGTGCTCCCAGCGAGCAACCTGCACTGGCTGGTGGCTCACCTCTGATACTGACGTAGATGTAGCGGCGTCGGAGCAAGCGGCGGAGACTGCGAGCAGCGACAGTGCGGCCAACAACTCCACGACTACAGATGCTGCGCCTTCTGAAACCCAACAAGTAACATCCGAAGCTTCCGCCACTAGGTTGGTGAACGCTGAAGTGCCGTCGCGACGCGCGTCTATTCTACGTTTAGTCACGTTATAAAACTTCAAATATGTTTTCAATGTATCACTACAAAGTTTTGCACCTTACAACACTGGGAGGATTGAGCTGCTGACAATGATAGCTGCGAAAAGAAGAATGTTTCATGAAAGTGGATGGAGTGCTCTGAAGGTGATCAATCAAGTTCTGACTGTCAACAACATATTATGGTCTACATGATACCTGCAACTGAAGATAAATCTGCTTAACAATGTGGTCTTCAATGTGCACCAGCATCACATCACATAATCACCGAGCAAAGCACTCAAGCGGAAAGGAGGGATACATCCGGTGTGGATATCAGGTGGAATGACGTGTTGAGAACAAAAGGATCGGAGTAATGGTGCAAAACTTTGTAGATGATTTATTTTCTGTTAAATTTGTTAAAAACTGTTTATCCACAAAATTCTTATTTTGTTAAAGAACTATTGTCCCAAGATTTTCTTACACATTTACTAAACTACAATCTTTTATTTCAGCAATGATGTTGATAAAAATGACAAGAACCAGAAAGGTATATATTTTATTTATTTATGATAAGTGAATAGTACTAGGACTGATTGTGCTTATACTTACATCATGCTTTTGTTATTTTGTTAATTTTTGTCCCTATGTAATCTGTAAGTTACTGAGTACATTTTTACAATTGCAGATGAAAAAGAAAAGGAGGGAGAAAATGAGAAAAAAGATAAAAAAGACGACAATAAAGAGGGTGGTGCTCGTAACCTTTGGGTCAGTGGACTTTCTGGGGACACCCGTGCTAAGGACTTAAAACAACTCTGCAGTAAACATGGAAAAGTATAAAACCCTTAGATAATCTGCATTATGTATGATTATTGTATTAATATAACCCTAATCTTGTAATTTTTAAATTCAAGGTAATTGGTGCAAAGGTGGTAACTAATGCACGTACACCTGGATCTCGTTGCTATGGGTATGTGACGATGGCTAGTGCTCAAGATGCAGAAAACTGTATTAAGAATTTACATAGGACTGGTAAGCAATTAATGAAACATTTAAATTAAACGCCCCCTGTTTAAGTACTCTGTAGCACAATTTGTAGGGCAGATGATTAAGATCTTACTTGTACTACAGGTACAAAAACAAATATGGCTTAACACAGAAAATTGATATGTATCAATATGTGATCAGAGTATCACAATACTGACCACAATGATTTTATTCCAAAAAAATAGTTACATTATGTCCATTCATATTATAAAATTATAGAAGTTATAATATCTTGTGCAGGCATTATTTCACAAACTCTGTATAATATTATGCATTAGGCTATTTAATAAACATTTCAATAACTGAATGTTGAATTTTGAAATGTGATAAGTGCAATTTAAGAATAATTTTGGTGTATTTATGGTAATATTAGTATTTTACTCTTAGAATTGCATGGGCGTATGATATCGGTGGAAAAGGCCAAGTCTGAATCTGAGTCTGCTTCAAGGCGCCAGCCATCGAGATCTGAACGTCGGCCTAGCAAGGAACGCAAGGATGACTTGAAAGAAAATGAAGTTAGTTACATATTCTTATTTTGCTTTAGTTTTAAACATATTCAGACTACCTCTCCAGCTATTGCATATGGTAAGTAGGAATAGGATTCTAATTCATACTCATAGGATTCTAATTTTATGTATAGAAAATGAGACATTATATTTTTGTAAACATGCAAGTAAAATACATATATCCAGTTTCAATGTTGGAACATTCGCTTTGTATACAGTTTTACAAGATCAAACAAATACCTTTAACATTTAATATGAATTTAAATACTTTTAATCATAACATTATCATGTGGTTTTGATAGTTACTGTTGGAAGCCTTCATAGCAGCCTTGATTGTTTTACTTGGTATTCATAAAATAACAGAATAAACATGAAAAAAAATGTATAATAATAGTTTTTTTATTTTAAGGATGGGAAAGAGGATGAAAAAATTGATGTGAAACCAAAGAAAGAGGGGGATGTTTCTGGTGAAGAGAGCACCAGATCTGTTTCCAGAACTCGAGAAAAGTCACAGCGATCAGATAAAGTAAGTTAAAAGCACTAGTCTCATTCATTTAAATAATATATCGATAATGTATACAAAATGGAATAAATTAAATTAATTATTATTTAAAACATATTATTTTTATAAATATATTTTATACATTATTAAATAGATAAATATATAACATGGAGTTTTTATAATTTATTAGTATCAATGTGAGTTACAAGACCTAAAATACATCCATACATATTTAACTAAGTATTGTTTTTATAGGACAAAGTGAGACGTAGTACACGCAGTAGGGAGCGAAGAAGATCACCTCGGGAAGTGCTATCGTTCTCTAAAATATGGGTAATGTGGCTTTAATTAATTTATTAAATATTGCCCTTAAAAAAATTTAAAATGTTATTGGCAATTAATTAATTTAATATGGAATTGATGTATGATGTGTGTATGTGTGAACAGAAGGAGCGTGAGGCTGCGCGCGCTCGCGAGCGGTCGCGGGCGGCGCGCGAGGAGGAGCGCAGGCGGCGCGCTGCCGAGGACGCGCTGCGCGAGCGCGAGCGCCGCCAGCGCCAGGAGAAGCACCGCCTCGACCTCGAGCGCGAGAAGCTGCGCGCTGAGAGGTAAATCGCACCACACTTTATCACACCCCGCACCTCTCTCCAACCTCTTCATACTTTTTCATACACAAAACGCTTGTTCTTGAATGGTAGTTCCGTCCTTACTCTCCCTTGCTACGACAAACTGAGGGCCAATGTGACTAATTCTAATCTAATAAAGCTGATACCTGTTGTTAAATGGTATAACCTGGATAATCAAGAAAAACCAAAAAGTTATTTTAGTCATAATAAAAGCTTTCTACAGTGTTTTCAATTAGCAATTGACAGAATGAGTCTTCATTATTACAAAAAAAAAAATCTGTTTTAATCAATTGTGCTTTTAGTAATACAGCATCTTTCGTCTTTGTCTGTTACAGGGAAAAAATCGAACGTGAAAAGAATGAATTGTTGCGGTTAGAACGCGAACGTCACAGATTAGAAAGAGAAAAATTGGAATTGGAGAGGTTAGAACTGAAGAGAGCCCAATTAAGGTATGAATATAAATATGAAACACTTTAGAACTAAATATCTCTAAAAAATAATTAAAATTTTTACATGTTCGATGTGTAAACAAAATTATGTTAGAAATGTTTAAAAAATTAAATAGCTTGTAAATCTGGTATATTATTATGTCCTTTGTTTTTAACGTATTAAGCTGTACAGAGGACAATTTTAAACATAACATTTGTATGGGATGGTGACTAGGTTTCATAGTATATCAATGATCATTAAATAAAAATGATTGAGATGCAGTATTGTATGTATGTTGTGTTGTTCAGGCTGGAGGAGGAGCGTCGCAAGCGCGGCTACGAGGGCAGCGCGTACCGCAAGGCGGGCAGCCCGCCGCCCGACGCGCCCTACGAGCGCGACGCACGCGACGCCCGCCACAAGCGCGCCCCGCCGCCCGCCATGGTGACACAACATGCTTACACTTTTTATTACAGTTCTGTGTTAATGCAAACCACTTCCATTTTGCGAAAATTTAAAAAAAGTTTAAACGTTAAGGAGCTGTGGAGCCGTAACGGAAACTATTGGATATCCGAAATAATTATCTATCCCGAGATATCTGTCCGTAATGTATTTAAAACATAATTGTGTCGGTAAGACTGTCAAAAGTATGTAAATAAAAATGTAAGTAATAACTACAAAAAAAAAATTAAATTCATCCAAAACTTTTAGAAAACTCATCTAATCGAAATCTATTTTAAGTTTTATGTGTTAGTGTCATTGTCAAAAAAGTCTCATGAATATTCTTTTCGAATCTGATTAAAAATAATACGAAACACTATTACAGACATCAAGCCGTGGACAATTCGAAGCTCCACCGCCGCCGCGCTTCGAGATGAACACCAACTACGAGCGTGGCGCCGACAAGCGCGACCGCGACTACAACAAGCGCGACTATCCTAGACACGTGTCCTGTACGTACTCTGCACACTTTCCTTCTTTGATGCGTCCTCGATTCACATTGAAATTTGTAAATATAAACCGCAACTAAATATGAAAATATTTACCTATATAGTTGTATGCATTTATAATTATTATGAGTATCTTTATTAATAAATGCATTTTATGATTACCAAATTTAATTTAATTTTTTAAATAATTTAATTACCAAACCATGCTTTAGAAATATTATAATAACCTCTTGTGTTTTAGCTGGAAATATAAAATATCCAAGCAATGGAAATGCCAGTGAAGATGCTAGACAACCATTGGCCCCTGGTGCAAGAAAAGAACCTGGGTTCGTATTTATAACGTTCACATAATGTTTTGTATAGACCTGCAGACACATGATAACTATTGATAACATTTTGTTCCTTACCATTTTAGTCGAACATACGAGGCTCGCGATAGTCGTCCGTATCGACCATCACCGCCCGGAAAACCAGAGCCTAGAAACTGGAGTACTTCAAACCGGTATCCAGAATCAACCCCAGCTTCTAAAGGTTCTTCTTAAAAATTCTAAAAGTAGTAAATATTTTATTCATCTAGTAAAAATACAAAACAAAGTGTATTTTGAAAAATACCTGTTAGTTGTGTGGAATGAATACCATAGACAAATTAACATCCAGACTAGACATTAAAGTTAGGGAAAACCAACAAAACTACAATGCAATGCTACTATACTACACACACACTCTCTCCCACTGGCTGTATGTATGGGTCTCCTAAGATTTATGAGTGTTGTTGCGTTGTGTTGTGTAATGGGTCAGACTACAATAATAATAATTTATGCCTGACAGAAACAAATATCCACATTTTGTTACTAAAATTACATTTTACATCTATACAAGCAAAATTATTTTACTGTAGGTCCGTCAAGTGCAGTGGGGCGCGTGCGCGACGTGCGGGAAGTGCGCGACGTGCGGGAGGTGCGCGAGGTGCGGGAGCCGCGCGAAGCGGGGGGCACGGGAGAGGCGTGGGGCGGCGGGGCGGAGTCGCGCTACGGCGGTGCGTACGACGCGCGGTACGCCCCCGCCTACCAGCCGCCGCCGCCCGGCGCCGCCTACCCCGACCGCTACGGACAGCCACCGCGGGCTGACTATGCACGCAAGTACTAGTGATCGCTGACCGCTGACAGTACTCTACTAACGACGGTGCAAAGGTTACTATAATTTATGTTAATGAAAACTTAAAGAGTGATTGAGTGTATTTGGGCACTGCAGCATCAAAATAATTCAATTTCATACAAATATTCTCGCAGCAGTTGTAATTAAAGGGATTATTAAGAAATCCTTTAAATTCGAAAAAAAATCAATCTACGTAACTTGTGCATCATGAATATGCTTATAATAATATAGCTCATTCAATCAAACTTCAAAAAACGAGAATCAAAAATAACTTTAGATAAAAAGCAAAACACACTTATACTAAAATAACCACATGTCGACATGATTGTAAGACGAACTTAAATCCGTTTTTCTTTTTTATTTCAGAATTTTGTGAAGGGACACTTGGATAATTATGTAAATATAACTAAGTTTAATTGAATTGTAAGTTCTTATTGTGTGTCTTAAGACATAATTTAATATTTAACTATTTGTATTGACTCTCGTGGCTTTCTAAATTCACATTGTATTGTATAGGTTAATATTTTCTTTTTGATTAAACATGATTGTGTTTAGTAAATAAACATTTTACTATACAATTTTTTTTGGGATGACTTTCATATAATTTTTGAACAGCAAATGATAAATAGCATAACTAATTATGCATTCATACACACATTCGATTTGAATATGATGCATACAATTTGCACTCAATCTGAACATTATTATATGTATTATTTCTATTTCATTACCAAAAAAAACTAAACTAAATACATATTTCTCCGGTATTCGCAAAGTATGCGTTCTGAAATAAGCCGATATAGATAAGGCGAAAATAAAGGGGAAGTGCTGTACTTCAAAATACCCTAAATATCGTAAAACAATCTCATATGACTACCATATTTCACTTTAAGATTTATTGTAGCATCACAAACACCTGCATGGTGTGTGGCCTACAAAACCTTACAATGACCACAATATACAAATTGTAGAATGTCAGGTGAACTATAATTATTATATCTTTATACTTTTGTTAGGTATCGTAAGTAGTCATTTAAATAGAGGCCACAATGCACTGATCCAATTAGCTTTTCATTAGGTGTACAGGAGTGTACCTACTGTATCTAAAATCTTGCAAGACTTCTGTAGTACACTAATCTAGCACTTGTATAAACTGGATTATGTATTCTGGCTATAAAATGTTCTTATAAAGTGATTTAGTATTAGGTGTAAAATAGAATAAAGAACTTTTCAGGCTATAGCTTGTTTTATTTCTCAAGTTTACATTACACAAGAAAAACGCGAAATATTTGACCAACAACTGATACATTAAAAACATGTTTATATAATGGATTTAAGTATGACGTAATACAGAGACAGTATGATTATTTATCAGATCATATCATAATAACATTTACAGATTAACTTAATATGATAAACCCTTATCAAAAAAAACATCGATCATAAGGATATGTCACATACTTGTTAATAATACAAGAGACAAAATGTAAAAATTGCAAAATAATATACATACATATTATAATAATTTTAATGAAAGACAGATCATTTGTTAAACTATGCAAAAATTACTAATCTATCTACTAATGTATTGACAAAATGTAATTTTCAACTTCGCGTTATGTACGAAATTTAATTCCGTCACAATTGGATAACCTTAAATCTAAATGAAATTAAATGAATAACGCACATTTCATGTGGCATTTAATTTGTTCTTTATTAATTGAAAGACAACAAAACTAGTATGCCGACAGACTAAACTCAACAAATACTGTGGTCACCAAGTATATCACATTCTGATGATGGATTTTATTATAAATATCATTCATGTATCATTTGTCAACGTCGCCCTTGATTACATGATCAAAAAATCCCACTATATTTAATTAATACTCATGGACCACAGAATTAATGCTTTTAGTCTTTGTCTAATAAACAAATAATTTTTAGATACATAAATACATCACCATTATTATCAACCGCATCATATAACAGTACTGCAGCCTTCTGTCAAAATTACGACACATCACATCTGAATCTTTACAGTATTGGCACCTAATTAGGTACTATTTTAGTCAGGTAAAAAATTACTGTAAAATAGCTCACCACATTAAAAAGTAAATGCAAGCAAATTGACACCATCACCAAGTTTGAAATTTGATAATAAAATAAATTATCAATACACTACAGATTCATAGTTTACAGTAGGGGACTGAAGAATGTTTACATTTTCGACAAACAGTACAGATTGTGTTGGGACTACATTGGGACTTTGTGCATATGGTAAATGTTCATTTACCCAATTATGAATTTGATTTTCTTCTGGTTCTGAACGTTCAAGTTCTAATGATTTTAAAGCATCAATGGCATTTTGTTGACCTTGTATAGCAGCCAGACGAAGTAAGCGAGTTGCAGTCACTGTATCTTGAGTAAGGCCTCCTCGCCCTTGACCATAATAAATACCCAAGTTGTACAATGCTCCTGGATGTTGCAGGGCGGCTGCTGAGCGGTAGAGCTCCATTGCCTGCAAAAAAATCATGACCCATTTAAATTACAAATGTTATGTAGGATACATTTAATTAAGAAAACATGAAGTCTATTAAGGTAATGCACAAAATAAATGTAGCCACTTTTGTGTACTGTGTAGGGACACAAATTTATTGTGAATACAGTTTTTGTCTGCATGGATGTTAGTATTTAACCTAGACACATTAAAAATCTATACTAATAATATAAAGTTGAAGAGTTTGTTTGTTTGAACACGCTAATCTCTGGAACTACTGGACCAATTTGAAAAATTCTTTTTGCATATGATAGCTACATTCATGAGGCAGGTTATAGAATATCAAGCATTACGTTACTAATCTTAACACAGGTGAAATCGCGTGGCACAGCTAGTGAGTGATAAACAAATAAAATTTATTGGATAAAATAAAATTATTTTATCAACTAATTATTTTACCAAGTGTTTTGGGACCTGGGTAGAAACAGATTAAAATTTCTTTCAAAATGTAGTCAATTAAAATGCTGTAAATAATAAAATGTACACATGTATATCAGATAATGTGGATTACCATTTTCTCATCTATTGTAACACCCAATCCCATTTCGTAACAGAGACCCAGGTTGTAAAGGGCTGGAGGATGATTTCTGTTTGCAGCTGATCTGGAATTACAAAAGAATTAAATAATAATATTTTTGGAAATTCCTGTGAATTTAATGAATTGTAAAACTGTATAATATGCTCCGGCATAACATGTCAGCCTGCAAACAGATTTATTGTAATTTGTAGTTTAGTATGTGTATTTACAGTATTCAATACAAGAAATTAGCAAAAACTTTTATACTGTTAGTTTACAAATTCAAAACAGTTACCTCAGTTCTTACCTGAGCAAATTCAGCCCATCTTGGTGCTGGCCATTTTCAATAGCAGCTAAGCCAAGCTTATTCTCAATAGAATTAAGTACCTCCCCCAATTCATCTTGGGAACTATATCCACTACTGGGACTTGTACTGCCACCACTTGCTCCATTCAACTTTACTCCACTTTGTTCATTTGTTACCAAACGCACAGTAGGAGACACAGGATTTCTTGGTTCTTCAATGTTCCAGATTGGGTTGAAATTGGATGAGCTTTTGTTAATGTACTGTATATATGGATAGAGTGCTGTAAGAAGGCAGTTCTTTGGATATTTCTTTGAGTTCTCTTTGTTAGGGTGAAGCTTGAGATGAAGCAGCTGGCTATGGTACACACAGCCCAAAAGTAAAGCACTGCTCTGTGAATAAAAAATGTTTTTTTTTTATTGTGGTACAATACTAAATATGATTCAAATGAATAAATATAATAAACAGGTTTGTTTAAGCTTTACAATTTTGTTACAGTAAAAATTGTATTTTGTAATCCCCAATCATCAGAGCACAGTTAAAATAAAATATCAGTAAATTTGGCAGCTGTAATTTTTTATCTTGCCATCAATGTATTTAGTTACAAAGGTTAAACAAGATAGCTGCTCTGTGTTAGATTAGATGAAAACCACATAAAAAGGGCAATTTTAAGGACCTTTTAGAAACACACATTTAGTACCTAATGATGGTTTCAAAAACAAACAAATTTTCTGTTGCTCTCAGATTGTTGTTCTTAATGGAGGCCCATCACATTTTTTAGCTTAAAAATTGCATTGAACTATTGCAAGTTCAACAATGGCCCATTGATCACATGATAACAAGTGAAAATTGGAACCCACTAAAAATAAACTAGATATCTTACCCATGTTATGGCACCTATCCAAGTACGATTTAGGTGTTCGAAGTTGAATCTCTTGCTTTTAGCATTGTTGTCCCTATAAGAATTCCAGCATTTTCGTGAAGTGAACCAACAGCATGGTGTCGATACGCGTTTGTCCTTGTCCTCCGCGAAACCATTCGAAGAGTTTACAACACCAGTAGAACTGCGTTTATCAAAATGATTAACACTCCTTTCGAATGAATCTCTGATACGACGTGTTACATATTTCCACATGATGGTTTGTCCAATTTAATTACTTTTAGTAAATTTCGTCACTTTCATATAATCCCCATTTTATGGGATTCTAAAAGTTTCATTTAAATATAGTCAAGGGACTAGGAAAATTAAGTAAATTTTTTTTCTCCCTCCTGAGTGCAGCGAAACTAGCTAAAAACTTGAGAAAAACACTACATACAATAAAACGAATAATTCAATTCTTCACTTTCACTGTTTGACAGTGACAAAACTGACAACTGACAAATGGTCGAAATCAAAACAGTAGCATAGACAATAGATAAGTGAAGTAGGCACAGAGTATATTGTATTGTATATATAAAAAGTAGTTATCTTAATTTCAAATTACTAACATACCTGCTATGTAATTAGGTATTAGGCAAATATGTAAGTAGGTATTAGGCAAAGGTATGTGTATGATTTTTAGTTCGCGATACGCCCACGGAGCGCTGTTCAAAATCCCATACAAAACTGTAGACTGTCGATGACAGATTTGTAAAACTAAAATGGGCAGTCATCATCAATCATCAGTCAGTCAGTGTTATTGTACCTAGTACTGACATAGATAATAGATAATACAACAAGCTTGACATCATCTCCTCTTAGTCTGTGCGGTGCTTCAACCTGACTCATTCTATGTAGTTTGACTTCTTTTGCATTGTATTTAGGGCGCCAACTCTAAATTGTAAATATTGTAATACAAAATATGTCTATTTGTTTGTGGATACTGGATAGTGTGGAATTGTGGATAACTGAAACATCAGTAAATAATATTTGGATTAGCCACTTTCGCAAGTATTATCATATCATAATATTATTATGTGTGGCCGTACCGGTTTGTAAGTATTAATTTAGTATTTATTAATGCGGAAGGTTTTGTATTACTTTAGCAACAACTATAAGTTAATATATGGTATAAATAACAGTAAAATTATTATATTATATAATACTTTCTTTTTTCAGATCCCTTAAAGATAATGAAATCCGCTGCGCTTGCGCTTACAAGCCAAGAGGTTGTCAAACGTACTCAAAACCAGATTGGTTGGATGAAAATAATGACGGAAAAAAATATGTTCCTTCATATAATATTGCTCCTACTGACATCACCCCAGTCTTAGTATCGGCCAGTAAATATAAAAATGCAGCACAGACAGATAGGGTATTGAAACCTATGATGTGGGGTGTAATACCCCCTTGGCACAAGGTCTTACAGTGTTCAATATTCTTTGGTCTTAAGTTTCATGTTTCACCATTTGTTTTAGTTATAAACGTTTTGTTCCTTTACTGATTAATATTTTCATTAATTTTTTGAGGCATTGCCAGACGATTGACAAAATTATTGTTAGGTATTAGGTATTTATTAATATATATATGTTAATGCATAGAGTTAAATTAATGTGTTTATGACTTAAATTGGTGTACTACAAAATGAACTTATTAAAAATAAACAAATTATTCATTAAAAATAATAATTTTGTAATCTAAAACTAATTTTTTAAATTTCTATTAGGATGATTATAGAAAACATAACTTATCTACAAACAATTGCCGCTTGGAAAACATTAAAACTTCTAAGCTCTACAATCCAATACTAAATAATGGAGGTAGATGTATTGTAGTTGTTGAAGGATTTTATGAATGGAAAACAACTGCAAAGGAAAAAGTTAAGCAACCATATTATATTTATGCACCTCAGGAAGGAAATACAAAAGTAAATATTAATTGAATAATAAAAATATTTAGCATGGATAAAATTTTATATAGATAGGTATTATGGATATTTAAGCTGCTTTAAATTGCTGTTATGTTTGAACACTACTCAATTGATTTCTATTATCCTTGGTCTTTATGCTAATTATGTTATGCTCTTATTGATTAATCACTGGCCTAATGTCTACAGGCATAGAATGCTTCAAGAATTAAGTCTGCTTCGTTTCTGATACTTTGTATGGATCAAGAGTTTAAATACTTCAACATTGGTTATATAAGTACAAATAGTTTAAATACAAAAAATCTTGTATGTAGGTGACATAACCCATACAGTTCCCTGACTGAGATACTGCTGGTGCCTAATCCACATAGAAACATAGTTCCTGTGTTTCGGTTGAGGTGGTGTGGATACCAGACATACTATTTGTTTCTATCTTATTGAGATTGGATCCATATCATGGGTTGCAGTGACCACTTAACATCAGGTAGTCTGCTTGCTCATTTATGATGAAAAAAATTCTGTTTTTAGGTAGATGAGCCTGAGACATGGAACAATGAATACAGTGAGATATGTGGATGGAGAGGTGTAAAATTACTGTATATGGCTGGTCTGTACAATGTGTGGCAGCAAAATAATACAATCATCTATTCTTATTCTGTCATAACTATGGAATCTAATGGGACACTTGATTGGTTACATCACAGAATGCCCGCAATATTAGATACAGAGGATCAGATCCAAGTATGTATTTAATATGACTATTATATATACAAAATTTTAATTTAATTTATAAAAGTTATGGCAGGACACATTTTATATTTAATATAATACTACTAGTAAAGTTGATGTGATAAATACTACTGGATTTTAAGATAGAATTAGATTTTCATGACAGAACCTCTAATACTCTCAGTGATTGATTAAAAAGTGATTTGCATGATGAATGTTTAAAATACTTCAGTAAGTAATTGAAATATTTATAACTGGAGTATAAAAGTTATTAATTTTCAGGCATGGTTAGACATTGAAAATGTTAGTCCGGATATGGCCCTTACGTATCTTAGACCTGTGAAAACACTATCCTGGCACATGGTATCAACTTTGGTCAACAATTCAAGAAATAAGTCAAAAATATGTAATAAAAATATACCATTAGAAACAAAAAATAAGCCACTACAAAAACCTTTAACAGCATGGTTTACTAAAGCAGAAAAAAGAAATTTGTCTGATGGATATTCTTCTACCCCTAAAAAAATAAAACATTGATTATAAAAGCTTCCATTAAGGTTAAGTTAAATAAAATTCACATATGCAATAATTTTTTTATTTAATGCTCATTAACAATTTGTTGCATTGTATGTATGTATTTATAATACCAAGAAAACAGGTACATTATTTTCTTTAACAATAATAATTATCTGTATTGATGACCCTTTTACAATCATCTGCTTTTTTATGATATGACTCATAATCATCTCTTTAATATCTTATGAACTATAGTTTCTAAATAAAATACTATAATATCAATAATAGGTTCAAACTTGTAATTCTTACCTATAGCAGCATATTACAAAAAAAATTAATCGTGAACCACAATGCTAAATATTAAAAATCCTAAATTCTTTAAAGTCAGCCTCACATCTAATTACTTTGTGAGATTTTAGAAAGTCTGAGACAAAACTGTGTACTT
>DWQK01000412.1:0-21381 GCA_018231225.1 Noctuana stator
ATAATAATTTTATTTTACGTGTTTCAATAGCCTGTATACCGTTTACTTCTACTATTTTTACTACTAATTGGAAGTTGAGGATGAGCCAGACCCATAAGCCATATTCTCACTAGTACCCAGAGTTGCCTAGTAGAGAATGCCAACTGGCATTAAGTCCGTCCATTGTGTAGTATCTACTGTATAGCATCTTTAATATAAGGTATACAATAAAGATTAAATAAATAAATTGGGACCAATCTATTGTAGCTAGTTTCAGTTATTATATTATATATCTGATCCCTACGCTACTCCTTAAGAATATGCAAAGATAGTATTCAAAGATATGATATGATTTTTTTTTATTGCAGTGACAAAATTCATCCGTATCGGAATCGCGGACAAGAATGACAACCCGCCGTACTTCGACAAGGAGCTGTACGAGGCGGAAGTCGACGAGAATGAGGACATCCAACACACCGTTCTCACTGTCACCGCCAAAGATCACGACGAATGTGAGTACTTAGTGTTTTACTTTACTCTTGTTTCACTGAATAAAACGCCAAAATGCCTGCAAGGGAATAAATTCTGAAACAACGCGAGCATCGAAATCGTTTATTGTCATTGATGTCGATGTTCTCGTTAACACCCTATCACCATAGCTCTAAAACACAATGTTGTTCCAACCATGACATCGAAAACAAAAGCATCAAGAGAACATTTCAAACGTCCTTATCTTTTGCAAGCGACGCGCGTCAGGCTACTGCATAAAACACGTCGTGAAAAGTTAGTAAAAATGAATATCTGTAGCTACTCGTACTTTTTCTCGTAGTTGCGTAATAGTTCATGCTGTCCTTAATGTACCTGCCAGCAATTCTTTTAATTGAATATATACTATTTTTCCCGCACGTCTGAATGCGAAAATCAACGTTTTCTAAAATCCAGTAAGTGACAGACATTAAATTCTGAGAGCGCCACTCAATCAAGGCAATAATGAAATGAATTATTGAATTGCGTCATAAAATAAAGCTATTAAAGCGAGAAGTTGCCATAAATTCCCAAAAGACATCTTATTGGACTCTCCCAGAGAAATTGTTACCGTAATAAAAGCGATTATGAGAGAATCTACCTATCCACCCAAAGCGTGGACACTAAGCGTCCACACTAAGATAATGTAATATACACGTAATGGATTTTAATATTATTAAATCGTATAGCCCAAAAAAATTAAGTACATGAGAAAAATCAATATAGGTACATATTTCTTTTTTATATAACCGCATTCTATACAAACATTACAGATTATTTATTTACATTATATTTTAATAATTAATACATTATCAAATAGTTATCAAATGCGTTTGTTAAGTTTTTCTAACTAAACACTGTGAAATACAGCATAATAAAAGATAATAATATATCCAGTTATTATTATAATAACAATATTTTTTTTTATTTCGGATATAAAATAAATCCATATGACAATAAAATAATGTAAAGGTCTATGTTGAACAAAGTAAGCGCACGGACTTTAGGTAGGTACTCTTAAGTATTCACAAAGCAAACATTTCTCATATTTTTGTGGGATAACCTAGGGGGTTGATATACGCACTCCGCTTTGTATTATCTGACAAAGTGTATCAAGGTTACGAGAGTACCTTCCGTGTGGTAAATACGTCACAAAAATGATAGCCCTTTGCAATATTAAACCTGAAAAAATTTATATTGTCCGCGCAACCAAGCGACTGATTATACTTGTAAATGTGTGTCTTTGATATTTTGATTCGCTTGTCTTTTTGGCCAGTAATATGACTTTAAAGTGGCTTTAGTGTTTAAAGTGGGAATCGGATATCCCAGTTCCAACAGAATCTTGATATAGTCGGTAGATGTGGGCTACGACAGTCGTTATGGCCACTTTGCCGAGACAATTTGAGTTATGAATGTAGCTGGCAGAGCATCATTGGTTAGCGAGCGAGCCAGTTTGGCACATGTATGTCGTATAAAACTTTTACACAACAGCTGAAAGTGTAGTATACATATATATTTATGTTTGTTTACGTGAGTATAACCCAACATATACGACCGTGTACACAAGGCACCGTGCTCGGAGTTTGATCGATGAGCTTGCACAGATGCTGCGATATGTTACTTAAGAAAAACCGTCGGTACCTACTTTTACCTTTAAAACAACTTTTTCTTCGGAACCTTGTATTTAATAGAAAGAGATAGATAGATCAAAAGCATCTTAGTTTGTTGCTAATGTTTCCGTTTCAATTATATATTAGGTAGTTTTATTGGTATTCACCGAAAATAATTGTAATGTTATGTTAAGAATCTTTAGTGGATTTGTAATGAGCGATTCACAGATACTACGAAGAGCTATCAGGAAAGTGCAAGTTATTGTTTTTCGAATACAATGCTGGAATGGACTTACATATAACCTATTTTCTATTCTATAAGAGGCATTAGCATGTTTGTTAATTCAATATCTATGGTCACAATACGTTTAGAATGTTTTAACCGAATGTTCATTATTACTTAATTAAAGTAGCTTTTATTTTGATTTGTATACCAGCTTCAGCTAGCAATTTCGCAGCTTCTCGAAAAGTATTTTAACAGAGTAGGCACGAAACATTGGCCTTGTTAATCGTTCTCAGCGACGACAGAACATTCGAAAAGTTACGGCATGCTTCCTCATGGAATGTAATTTGTACATCTACGTACTCACATAATGTATACAACACGTCATGGGAGGCACTTCAACGCAGTGAATGAGGGAGGAAAATGGATTCTTCGTAGGTTCAACGTTGTTTGGCATTTTGTGTTTGCATTCAATCACCTTTTTACTTTGGGAACAACAGTAGTATAGAACCGCGTCAATTTGGTATGGATGAGTTAACGAAAAAGGTACAGTGAAATCTTCATTTATACCTACTCAGCTCGGCATAATATATACGGCGCCGATTTCAAATTAGTTTAATTCAATATATAACTGCTAAATTTTCTAAGTCTTTATTAACTACTGTAGGTACATAAATCTATTAAGATAAATATTAATTTGTATGTATTATTTTTCTTTTTTACCTAACTGTATTATATTATTTATTTTTTATTATTCAAGTAAAATCTTTTTCACGGAAGTAGAACGCTATTCTACTGCCAATGACAGTTACTATTGAAACCAATCATTTTCGGTCCATTTATTTTGGAATTTTATGAAGATCTTCATAAAGATAATTTAATCGCCGCAGGTTTTATGTTTCTGTAAACTCTTGTATTTATAAATAGGAGACATAACCACTGGAGGGTAAAGGTTTTTCTTTAGAAATGAAAATGAGATACGACAGCTCATTCATATATAATGAATATGTACTTTGTTTCCGAAATGGTCGTATGTATGAGTTATATTCTTCACAAACATTGTTCTAATGTAAATTTTTCACATAAAACGAACTTACATAAATTTTGTACGGTACAAATCTTTGTCGAATATCGTACTCGTAAATAAAACATAAAATGAGGATATGTACATTTTTTGTTATTAATTTGCAAGAAATTCTTGTTTAACAAATTTATATACGAGTTTATTAAATGTCTTCTTTACCCATCAAAAGACTTCGAGCCGGTGTTTGAATATGAACTAAAATGATATTAAAGTCCTCTCCAATGGAATGTTCTTTTATATTCACTTATCTCAGTCTTAGCAGGACGAAAATTTCATCAAAAAATCTTATTTATTGACAGAAATAAATACAATCTTCTCACGAAATCTATATTTTTGAGCCAAAGTTTATTGCCGTGATAGCGTATTTAACTAGTGGTAATATAGCAGCCGCAGTTATGTAATCTTCTTTGTATTATATAAGGTTACTTAACGAAACTTGAATAACGTACTGTGTAGTGGTAAAGGATATTGTGGTTAAGTGCAGTCGAACTGAATCGCTCGAACCGGAGAAGCAACGGTTGCATTCAACGGACGGTGCTCAATTTTCTGAAAACGTCTCTGACAGATGTCTCCGAGGCGCTGTGATTCAATCTCATTTTAGATTTCCCTCTTTTTTCTTCTTTGAGAATGAAGCTTAACATTGCTTTGCTGAAAGCAATAATTTTCCGTAATCGGAAATATCAATTCCGTAATTGCCGACCAGTTTTTCCTATATTAAACCGAGAATTGTTCGCTGCTGTTCTAGTTCTGTGAAACGCTTGAGGTGGATTTAATGCAAATGAAGCATTGCAGTATCGAGCTATTGAAATAATTCATTGATATTACCTTCACGCTCTTATGTTGCCGCTACTGATTAATCTGGTTGCAAGCAACCGGATATACAGCGTATAAGAGGATTTACTGCAATGCGAGACATTTAGAATGTATAATTAATATTGTTATTATTGCTATTTAACCCAAACACGGGGACGAAAACAACAATAAGAGGAGAGTTATAAGTTTTAGGAGGTTTTAGGAGGTTTTAGGAGGAGAGTTTAAGTATAGACGTGTGTATTTGTGCATCTGTGTGTGACATCGTATGTACTATATAATTTAACAAAAAATGTCAGCTCTTTACTAAGAGTAAATGATGATTTATATTTTATAACAAAAATTAATATTTAATAACAAATGTAAACAAAGATACCTAAAATGCCTCCTTTTATTTTCTATGTAGGCATAATAGGTACGTTTTATCTTAAAGAATTAACCTTAAGCAACTAAACAAAAACACTGTCGGAAAATCTCAATAAAGTAACACTTAAACGCAAATACATAAAACCTACTAATGTTATTCGCAAATCTTAAATGCTTACAGAATTCTCTTACACGATGTGCTAAATTCATCGCCAAAACAATTTAAGTTTAAGTAACGTTTATCAAGTTGAACTTGTTAAACTATTAAATTGTTCTTGTTGAGTTGGACGAGAAGACGGTCTCTTAAGCCGCCGTTTAACCGCACTTCTGGGAGATAATTTATGCAGAATGTATGTGCCCTTTCTGCGTCTCGGATTCTGGACAAAGTTTACAATTGTACTGCATTGTTTAAATGAACAGCTTTATCATTATATTTTGTACCTTTTTAAATAATTCTTTTTCCATTGAGAATACTGTGTTGTTGTTGGTGAAAAATTTAAATATTATTATTATCTATTGTTGTAATCGAACAGCAAAATGTTTTTCATTCGGGCGCTGGTAAAAAGTAGGTATAATATTTCGCTCGTATTTATAGCTATTTTAAGAACAAGCTGATATTTAACGATAAAATATATTCATACAGCACTACGGAATAAAATGTAATTTTAAAGAGGCTTTGTAAACAAAGCCCTTTTGTCATGGTTATAGCAGCTGTGACATTAAGTTGTAATCAGTTTTATAGTCATAATGACGCTATTAAACGGAACCATTAAAGAAAATTTGAGACTTGCACCTAATACCTAATCTTTGGACCGGATCCAAGGTTGCGGCCAATTAGTGTCGAACTGCAATTTCCGTTAAGCACCTCTCCCAAGCTTAATAAACACTAAATTATCGGTGAAGTGTCTATAATTATTACAAATTATCTATGCTTAGGACCCGATAAATTTGGTTAATATCGGTTCTAAGTTACAGATGCCCTTGTATAATTAGTTACCTTCGCTAAATTGTAACGACGAGACACGCCATTGAGCAGGAGCTCTGGCAGTAAGTACAGCTCTCAGTACGAAAGCCTCCATCCGGTAATTCCGCGATCGTTACACCCAGCGTATTGCCCATCACTGTCTATTGTGCTTTTAGACTTAAACAAAATAAACATTTTATCTACTAAAAAGACCAACTTGGGTAAATAAAGTTTTAGTAAGGACTGAGTGATTGATACTTAATATAATTAACTATAGTACTCAATATATACAATCATTTAGTTACAAAGAGCTTTTATGAAATATGTAATTATTGTTAATGTATACAATTACATAGGTGTTATGATGCTGTTTTGACAATACAATAAAATATAATCAAATCGAGTCGCATCTATAACTTTTTAGCGTTGGAATTAACTAATACCTAACGCATTTAGTAGCTGATAAAAAAGTTTTACTAAAACGATAAAATTATATAATGTTTAGGTATATAACGTTTTATTTATTGTTGAACAACGATGATCTAACAACAATAAACGTAATTTTGAACATGTATACACAGATAAAACTACATTTTCAACTTTATTGCTCAACTGGAAAAATTTTCAGTGTCTAATTAATTCGCAAGGTGGGGAATATTGGCGTCAGCGTAATTCGTAGCCTCGAAGAGTAAATACCCCTGTTATAAATGTATAAAATTTGTTCGGTAATTACAAATTCCACTTCCGTTTGTATAGAAGGGCAGATCGGCAAATCTATTTAACCTTTTGCAAATAATTCCTTCTGAGGAGACTAAATAGCTAATTATGAAGACTAAGGACAAGCGATCGTTTCAGTATTGGATAAATGTTGGTTAAAGATTTTGTATCTAACTTCCTCTACAGTCTTCTGTTGTTATGATTATTTACCTCGCCAAAACCTTCGCAAAACACAAAGGCACCTTTCATCGGGTTCTGATAGGCTAAGTAAAGCAAAAATTAACTTATCAACTGTCAAAATCTATTGAGATTCTAAAAGCACAATTATGTTTGATTTCATACCATGTTAGTTAACACAGATGCCAAATATTACTTTGAGAATAACCTATGTCAAACAAAGGACTTGGGTTTCTAAAATATTACGTTTCAGAAACTCAAATTGATTTAATAGAACTGTCAACTAACTGGCGGTTAAATACATTTTGACAAGCTTCTCAGAAACTAGAGGTTATTTCTTGATAGTGTTTTTTCATGTCTTCATGAAAATACGACAGTAAGGATGATACAATCTCGTAAAGGTACAATTTGTAAGTTGTGACATACTCGTATGTACCTAAAACAACGATCGATTGCCGTCCCTAATCGCTTCGGGAAACCTCTCTGAGTGATACGTATCAATTTGTCACTCAAATGACGATTTAATATAATATGAAGTATGAGATCTGGACGTCCCGTCATGTGTAAACTCCGTATCAGTTACCAGGGCTCTCATTAAGTTATTGATAACTATATTTCCAACCGATGTTGTTTGCTAATACATATCAACATGTTCTATAAATTATTACAATTTGAGGCAATGCTCTTTTACAAAAGTATGTAAATGAATTATTTAATATTTTTACTATCAAAACTATACCTATAGTAAGTATTATAAATATACCTATAGTATTCTAATATACTTATAGTATTCTCAACATGTATGATCTGATCACCGTTCAAGGGGATTATGTATTCTACGAATTCTATCTTATAACTAGAACAAAATGAAGTTAGTAAGTAGTTAGTAGTAATACATAAGGAAACGTTCTTCAATATCGTACGCGTGGGGAAACTTTCGCGGAAACGCGCACTAACTTTCAATTGCAATGTTAAAGCACATGGCGCATACGATATTCCTTTACCATCACTTTATTAATATACAGGAACATCCGAAACTTTATTACAATGTTCCACATTTAAAAGTTGCTAAAATGAAAAAGTTATTTCCGTATAGTGAACGGGAATTACTGTACACCAATCAGTGGGTGAATTCAGTGAGTGGATGGGTCATGTACCCTCAAAACATAACGTTATCTTACTATTTTCGAATAAGGAGCGCTCAGCGCCACCTAGCGTCTGTAAGTTTGTTTGCTCTAACTTTTTGACATTTAATCGCGACATTGTGACAAAATATTATTATAATTTGAAACTATCTGTCCATTTATTTCCAAAATTACTGTGATACCTTGGTTTGGGTGGGGAAAGGGTTGCACGCAAACAAAAAAAAAATAAATAAAATAATGCTGCACACTCACAGCCCCACACTAGGATTCCCTGTATCGTGGGTGCCATGAACACAAACAAAGACAAATACACAAACACCCAGACCGAAACAGAAATTAAAATTCATCATTTAAGTTTCTGCCCCGCCGGGATCGACCCCGGAACCGTGGTAACTTATACATATTGTATGTACTAAAAAAATGAATATTTGACAGCTTTAAAATAAACTATTATGTAGGTAACTAACTAACTTTAGCAGTAGGTAGCTTTGCGTGAAGCGGATAAGAGGCGTGAAACTGACTAACATGGAACATAAATTACGGAGCTTTGCGTGTAAGATACGGATGATAGATTGCCTTCTTCCGCTTCGTAAAGAGACGCGAAGCGAAGATGTAAATTTTATAAATTGTTATTTATCAATGAATTCAATTATCCCTTTCCATATTTAGGTACAGCTTTGATTAGACATGTGCGAGATATTCAAGAATTTCTCTTTCTCAGCAGCACTTTTAAGTGTTAAATTAAACCTGTTTCAGCGATGTTTAAACGTATAAATTTTTAATTCACTTGAATATTTAAAACCTATGAGCTTTAATATGTTCTTTCGCAATTTTACGTTTCCTGCGGGTAAAATCGTTTTAAATTTAAATTGACGCAAATCATTCTTTTTGAGTTAAAATCTCATGTCATTCATGCCACTCAGGGTTAATTGCGTCCGTCGAGCAGCTCAAGCGAGTCATCAGAGCTCGGAGTAATTATCCGCTAATTCACCACGATGAATATGACTACCTTTGACAACATATTTCTGTCATGTGTAGTCAATAACTTTGTTAGTCTAAATTTAAATTTCTTTCAACTGGTAAACTAGTTCAGTAGGATTATTGATGTAACCAGTAACCACAAATTACTGGACCAAAGCAAAAGGACCTAAGTCAATGTCAAAATATTTTGTTTACGAGTATCACTAACTTACTAAATGAATTATTTTCAAATAAATCATTACGGTTTTCAGGCGCCCTTTTGGCTGGAAGAAAAACAAAACTCTCGACGATCCCCTTGGCAGGCCTTAGATTTCCTACTTTGGCAAAAATGCCGACCCCAATTGTAGAAGAAGAAGTGTTATTTATATAGTTCCTTTATAGTATTCTAATCTCTCTTTTGACACAAAGATTTAATAAATTGTTATTGATAACCAACTTCCGAACTGAATTACATATTTGAAAAAGGCATTTTCATGTTTTAGTTTATTTTAGACAGTATTAAGACTCGTGCTCTTAAAATATCGATATTACGATAATAAAAATGCTAGACAAAGGAATAAAAGAACAAGCACCTTAATACTCGTATCTTTTCAGAGCCTTATTCGATAAATTGCCATCGTACGGCACTGGACTTACAATAACAGAAAATAATGTGCAAATGTGACTGGATACCTTAATAACTTTGTTCCTAAAGGGGTCTCTTCGAACACACGCCCAGTCCTAGCTTTGTGTGTACATACTATTCTGCTGATTTGTCTTTGAATGTTGGACCAGTGTCGTTTGAGAACAATACAAAACGACATACTCGTAGGTATTCATTGTCATCTGGGAAACGTATTTATGTTTTAGAGACAAAACGTCTAGGTGTGTTTGTATTCAATATTACATGTTTAAGTAGGTATATCTATGTTATATATTATAATAAATAAAGTTTTTTGAAAACTATATACATTAGTCTAAATATTAATTAGTAGCAAGTAAGAGTTTTTTTAAATGACGTTAAAATTTAGTAGATGACCCACTAAATATTTGAACGCAAATAAGATATTCTGGTCACTTGTAAATTACGTCACGAGTACTTATAACATTAATTTATATATTATATATATACCCGATATAAAATGGAGTTTCCGCAAACTGTTGCAATATTAATGAGGGTGCGAGTAGGAAACTTTGACGCGTGTGTTAACCTACAAAATTTTTAGGCAATACATTTTCCCGCTCTAGGAACAAGTGGCCCCTTGACACGTGACAAATTACGTTTTGATTTTGTTGTCGAGGACGTCGGAACAGTTCGCAAGTTAATTTTGAACCGGCAAGTGTATGTATATGCTAAGTGAGTAAGGCTAAACTTTTTTGTTTCACACTTCCGACGAGCACTTACTTCTTTTGTCATAATGGAATAATTTAATCGTAAGTCCTAACTTGCAAACTTGAGAAAACTCAGATAAGTATGAATCACATTTGTCATGAGAACGCTAATGTCTGGATTCTAATTAAGTTGGAGATGCTTTATGTCCACCCATTTTTAACTTCGCTCGGTTTGCCTCCATGGATCGTATTTCTTATTTAACTTACTCAAATGCAAACTTTTCTACGCGATTAGTGGATTAAAGTCAAACCAAGAAACACTGCACGTAACGGTTGTGTTTACTTAGCATTAGTTGATGGCTCAAAATATAAAAAAAAGTGTTGTAATTCTTGAATTAATGTCATATCATTATTAATATTTAGTTTGAGGCATTATTAAACATAATTTTTAAGTATTACATTTCATTAATAAGTATTACAATCAACAATTCGACACACCTTTATTAAAGTTTCATACACAAACAACAAATAGTCCCTAAAATATCAGAATGGCATGCCCTAATTCTGTGAATTGGTGCATTATTGAAGACTTGTACCTAGAGAGCCTGTGTTACAATCAATGTTTGAGAGTCACGTTCATCATTGATATCACATTAATTGTTAGCAAACACAACAATTACTCAATACATCCAACATGACCAGTTTACTTCGATTTTGTACATAAATAATTCTGTGAACAAAAATTTGGAATTCATGTGGCAATATCGTTTGTAATACTTACGGTACACTTAATGTACTGCGTTACAAAATAAATAGCGTTGCATATTTAAACAAGAGGAATATTATTAAACTTAATTTGAATTACAGCGGCCTTTGCAGATGGCATTTTCATCAGGATTAGTATTTATAGAGCGTGTAATTTTCGTTTCAGTTATAAATCTGTGGTACAAAGGATCGTGGTTTAGTTGCGTGAGTATTAGTAAGCTTTTGAAACCGCTTTCCTATTAAAAAAGATCTAATTTTGTCATTACTTGCGTTTACAAACATATCTTGATATATAAACGAACAGTGCACCCTGTCACTTTTAAAGCAAATAAAATTTATATGACATTATTTAATTTCTTAAAATAATCGTTTGTAAATAGTGTATGTTTTTTCTAGAAGTATCCTAAAATATATATTTTATGTGTTTAATAGTACAGAAATCTTTAATTTTGGGCAATAATCCTTACATTATATTACAAATATTTAAACCATATCTTAAACATTCTTTCAAGCTTTGAAATCATATTATTTATAATTTTTGTACTAAGCGACCGAAAAACTGGGAAGCAGGTAACATAACAGAGCGATCCCCAGAGAGTGACGAGGCTATCTATAAAAGTGAAGATAAATATCCGTTACCACAAACAGATACAAAATGTAATAAAACAAGATAGTCAACAATATAATTTATCATATTCAATACAAAAAAACTGCATGAATGCCGCAAATGAACGGCTGCCAGTATAACAAAAAAGTGTGTACGAGTACTTGATAATGCAAATGAACATCCCCTAGGACTTTGAACATCCTGCCGCTGTTCATTCAATACCATTGTTCAGTAATAACTGTGCTGCTGATTTTTAAACCAATAAGTTTTGCAGTGTTAAACCAATACCAAAACATTTTTTTAAATATGTGTAGTATCGTTTAGTATATTATTGATTAGACCTTAATAGGACCGCAAAATTATTAAACTTAACTTTTAGTTTTTTAAGCTTTACTTGTTAGTATAAAACGAAGGCTTTGCATTTAAAAGCCATTGATTTTCAAAATAAAGTTTAGCTCAGATTACGGGTATATTGCTATACCTAACATACCTATATCGTTCCTATTAATATGTAATCTGGATAATCCTTGAAGTAATCACGCATATACCTATGACAACTACATTACGTATTAATTTACTTCACGCGCTTCTAAGGATGTTTCAGTATTATGTTCCCAAAATTATTATGTGATAATTATTAAAAGCCTGTTAAAATTATACAAGAGTCAAAATTCTAACGATCAGTTTCTGATAAAGTTCCTAATAGCCTATTACTAACTTATCTGTGAGATAAAGTAACTCTTTGTTTCACAGCTTTGAGATAGAGGTATCTTAGAGGTATGTTAGATGAAGTTGCTGATAAATTTATCAATAATTCAAATGGCTGTTAAATATTTTGTCTGGCAGATACAGAAATGGTTGTTTTAAGTGACGGGAATGCATTAGGCAGCTTAATTGGAAAACAGAAAAAATATAAGCAACCTTTACCGATAAAATTGGCCATACCTAAATCCTTTATTTGGCCAATTTTTGAATATATTTTTTACGCGTGTAGACAAAAAGCCAATAAGATCTGAATCTATGATTCTTAGTTGTCTACTGTGCAATAATCACATTGACGTTGAAAGCTTAGAAGTGGAATGGCAGGGCTTTACCGGCATTGAAATATCCGAATATTTCCCCGAGGGAGAAGTTTGCGGCGTACTCGTTAGAAACGGAGGACAGAGTTTTATTAATGCCCGCAATGATAACGATATGTCGTGCGGTTGCAGCGCCCGACTGGATTACTGGCCGCCAACTTTGCAGCTTAACTGGACTGTAAAATATTTAATGTCACGAATTTAATTGTATGGGAGCTAATAAGATTATGACGTCGCTAGCTAGAAATTATAAGGTTACTAAATTCAATGTGAATATTATTCATTCTTTTTAAAATATAATATAATCTATTGTGATGATAGTTAAATTGTTTATTTATACACTAATTTTAGAACAATAGATCTGATTTTTAGGCGCCCTTGCTTGATTCTTAATCATGTAATCATTTCAGGAGTACATTATGGAATAAAAATCGTGCATTACGTGTAGCGCACGTAGAAGGTCGTAGCATACCTCCCCATACGTATCGCCTGTGGCATACCTACTTTAAAGGTCAAACATGAGTTTAAGAAAATACTAAAACCGGCTTCGAACTCAAATATAAGAAATAAATTATTGTAAAAAACAAGAATTATGTAACTTGTAAACATTGCTTCAATAATTTTTATATTTATATAATTTGCATTAATATGCCTAATATTTATTATTATACGTATAGATATGTTTTAAATAAAGAATGTTAATTTGCATTGATCTAACTTTCATGATATACCTACCATCCTACCATACATATGTATTAGAATCGTGTTGATTCGAATTGGTTATGGTTGCTTCTTTTCTTTCTGCTTCGATTGCTGTTATATTTTCCTTACAAATGTTACTACAACTTTTGTAGTGTTCATTTTTAAGTGCTTAGTACTCGTAGTTGCGGTAGGTACTCGTACCTACAACACACAAAAAAATATTTAAAGTATACTTTATAAGTCTTTCCTATTAACTAGGTCAACTGTGGCCACAAGCAACGAGAAGTTTACGACGCTAAGTTACGGCGAAAACTTAGTAGGTAATTAATAATATTTTTGCAAAGACCAAAGAAAGACGGAGAAGCAACGTTGTAGAAGATTACGAGCATCGTCAGTTCCAGCTTTCAGCATCTTTGCTCTAAGATTCATGTCATTACAATAAAATTTTCGCGTGTGAATAAATTTCCGTAGAGCTGTGACGAATTGCTGGATTTAGTAAAAACCAAATGAACATTAGCCGACATAATCCTTGTAGTGTCTTACAGCAATGTACTCTGACTCTTGTCGGAATTATTTATATCGGAATTCAGATTGATTGCTGTACATACAAATACTTTATAAGAAATAACTATTTAGTTTCTCAGAAATATTTTTTCGTGTCTATTATAATAATATACCTAATACATAAATATGGAAGTACATTGTGCGACACAATCGTCGCTCACATTTATGTTACATTAGTTTATAGATATACCCAATATAATATGTTTATTACAATATATGTTTATCCGTATTATTCCGGAGCAATTAATCCGCTTCTTTCATGATACTGATAATAGATAATATTGTAATTGCAATATTTAAATTCATTTTTACTGTATACTTAAATATTTACCATTTTCTATTTCACCATAATATATAATAAATAGATAATTCATCAAGTACGTAGGTATAACTACATATGTGGTAATTCTCTGAATATCGGGTTATGTTCAAATAATTAATTAACAACTAACATAATGCCTACAGCGATTGCGATCCCTAAATAATTATCTTATTGTTATCTATTAAAGCATAGTCAACACAAGCCATAACGAACCAATTAAGTCTGTTTCTATTTAGAAGTACATCATGCTTCGCCGATGTTGAAAATGAACGCGAACCTTCGCTCGGTCACAAACAAGGCTCTTATAAAGCTGCGTTCCGTCGTTTTGTGGACCAACTTTGAATAAAAAGACTTGTATTTAAATACGGTCTTTTCAACACACAGCTGCTTGTGATTGCGGTATGAAACGCGTAGGTGCATTATCGTCGCCATTGATATTTCAGCCTGCCTTGCTCTTGTTTAAGTTTTTCATAAATCGCTCTGCATTTTTGTAGCTTGAAGTTAATTCGTTAAAGTTAACAATACGAGTCTTTATGATAATAAAGTGGCTTTAATGGATGGCAATGACAAATATATGAGAAGATTGTAAGAAACACTTTTGAATGAATTTTAATACGAGTTATGAATAAAATACCATAAGCAGTTTGCATATTTTTTAGGATTATTTTCTAGCAGAAATAACACATAAATTATATAGATTTTGATTCGAAATACCAAAGAGTAAGAGGTACGATCGACTTGTCTCAAATTATTATTCCAGAATATTTAGCATATAAATAAAGGATCATTAGCAGTTTGAACTTCGTAAACGCTGAGTCGGCAGTTAGTATTCGATATTAAGGCGAACAGATCGTGGGACCTTTAACAAAAACTAATTAAAGCGAACATCGGCATGTGTAGCCTAAGAGTAATGAATAGTCGGGTGTAGGGAGCAAATGCCGCTGCGGGCGATTCTCTTAAAAAACAGCTTTAATTAAAACACTGTGATCTTTGTACGGGGTTTTAATTGAAATCATGTAGTTTCCAGACGTGACTTTAATCAAAGACAGACCAATAATGTAATATATTAAAATATACTTCTTATGTTATTCATTTCGCTATTTATATAAGTTTTCTATTCGTAAGAACCCGTGTTTTTAAATTGTAAATTTTATCATTAAATGGCACAAATTTGTACTACTAATTTTCTAATTTTCTTTTCTAAAATGTTTAGTTTATGTTAATTTCAGGACTCTCAGCTTAAGTCTCTTGAGATAGAGAGGGCCTTAGGTTTTAATTAAACATAGATTACCTAGATAAATAGATAATCAGATTATTATCAGTCCAGATTAATAACATCTAAGTACTTAAGATATTTTATTACAACTCCGTCTATATTAATATTAATCACGACATTTTAAATGCTTGAATATTTATTTTGAGCAGAAATTGATCCTCGACTCACGTGGTCATAGTTGGTTTTCTGTGGTCTAAACTTTTGTCATTTATTGTCTGTACCAGTAGAAGGACATCAATGCTTTGTGAACAATTTCTTTTATATAAACTACGTAAGAAAACGGCGTAGTTAAGCAGTAGGTACTTTCAAATGTAATAATCAAAACTGAACATGATAACCTTGTACTGTATTGTACAGACAGTACAAATCTTACTGCTAGAAAGCTTTTATAATAGACTTTCAAACAGAACTCAACTAAACCCTCGCAGCATTCCGCAGGAACGTACACAATCTGGCATTGATGACGCTTATATCGCACAACAAAATAAAACGGATAAACTTGCTCCGTAGTTGCAATGTTTGTGTTTGGCAGAGATTTTTGCGGTGTGCACTCGCCGAAGAAATGAATGGCGTAAACAAGCTAGAACACGACAAAGCTAGGACACGAGTTTTCATGAACGGGTCATAAGGCGCGTACACACGAAATTAAGGTATAGTTACTTTGAATAGAAAAATAATTGGTTACATTAAATAAGTCCAACATTTTTATGATTAAAAGTGCCGTGAGTTGAGAAAGGTTGATGTTCAATGAGAGCTAATGATTTATGAACAGACTAAACTAATCGGACGTTTCCGAAAAATATACGTAGAGTAAATTTTGAAGTTTAAACTAATAAAAATTTCCAGCAGTAACAACAAATGGCAAAGCAAATATTAATTCTGCAACTAGAAAACAAAAAAGGCTAATAAGTAGCTCGCTATAAGCTACGAACTCGCTATGTACATGTAGTGTATAGATATTTAAAGTAGGTATACATATTTCAATATATTATTATTAACATAGCAAAGCAAAAGAAAGTAAACTATGAGCATAAACGTGTCCGGGCTTCCGTAGGCTGTTAGAGAGAGAATTGCCAGCCAGTTACGTCATCTTTCACCAGCCGTGCGAGCACGAGAGCAATATGACATATTCGCTGACGGCGAACAACCGCACTCCACTTATCTTTGAGTAGTGCACCCTCAGCCCACGCCGGCGAACTATAGGACTCATAGAATATTACCCGTCATCTCAATTAAACCTGGATGATTGGGTAATCTATTCCCACCACGCTAGCACAATAGAAAGGAATAGGTCAAATAAATTCCTCGTCTAAATTTATGAACCACTACTATTCTATTAATATTAGTACTGTTTTGATTGTCACATGTTCGTCGGCTAAAATTAACTTTGATTTAGAGTAGCTCATAAAATAATCAGCTTACATAATTATATAATTATTGTCTAATGAAAATGCAATAAATGCTATTATTTTCAGCTTAATGAACAAACGCGTAATAAAACCACAGTTTATTATCAATTTCATTTCACATAAAGGCTGAAATGTGATTTAAAATTTATTATTGAACATTAAAATAAATATTATCTTTATAAACGTAAACTTAATTAACAAATTCATATTGAAAATAAATAAAGATCTTTATATTTTTCGTCATTAATCAACAGGATATCAATAAAAAGACTAAGTATTATTTTTGTTTACTCGCATCTTACTGCGATCAAATAACTGAAAGTTTTTTTTGGCAAGCTGGCAATATTGTTATTAGCTTGAACTATGCTAATGCTGCAATATTTAGGTAAAATGGAATGTTGCCAAGTTGCAGTACCACTACGCTCATAAGACTAGGTCAGGACGACACTAAGCCATTCTGTAGTGAACGACGAACACCCAAAGTCGGAAGTCGTCCGATTTTACGAGTGATATTACAACTGCTTTACTTCTTGTAGACATGACACTTTATTGTTTTGCTTTTACGGGCGATGGTACTGGTAGCATTACTATTAGTAAATCATGTCATGTAATTGGTTGGTGTGTTAGGCTGTTACATACTCGTATATCAGATAAGTAACTAGCAATAGCAGAACATTTTACTCAAATCTAAATGCAAAATTAAATTTTGCCGTCACTTGTCACGTTGTTGTTATAATATTCGTATCCAAGGCTACATACACGAACCTTTTATTGATTTAATTGTCTTTGAATGTTACGGAATTATTATAAGCGCCGTACAAAGCGTACCTTCTACGAGTATAATATATTTGAGTTTCTATAACAAGGTAAACAACAGAAAGCAGCGTACTTATTATACATACAGTAATAAACAGAAATACAATGCCTTGTTATCGTAAATAATAAAATGACAGTAGTACTCGGAAGAAGCGTTGGAAATATTGCTGTGAAAACGGATAGATACCTACCGTTACCTTACTTTTGAACAAGCTAAAATACCTCAGCACCTAATTTACAAATATATCATTAATATTAATCAGGCCATTTGTAAATTTACAAAGCAATTAATTACCTACCTATTGTTTTACGAAATATTGATTTGACTCCCAATTTGACTCTTAATTAATATCAATATTGTCGTTTATAAAATTAAATGAAATACGCACATGTTTTGTTATTATTTTACTTTTGAAGTTCCTACATCTCTTAATAACGCTTGGCATAAAATATAGGTCAATGTTCGTTGGTATGTATTATTATATGTATATGTAGCAGACTGAGAAAGTTGTCTTGTCTTAATGTATCGTGTGACCAACGATCTTGGTGCCACTGAGCGCACACCGAGGGTCGAGCCCACTTGGACATTATTCTCCGCCGGGCAGTCATGCATATTCATATGCCCGATACGAAATTTGCATCTTGATCTAACATCGACCTTGCTTTAACAAACCATTTTATTCTCTTACTCATATAAAAGACCTCGCACTGTATCCATCCTGATATGAGGTCGTTGTGATGTGAATTGGTAATAATTGTGAATGCAAGTTTTAAAAAAATATAATTTACTGTGTGTTCGTTAAAAATAATTCATCTTGAAATTGACATAAAAAGCGAAGTTCGCAAAAATTTAATTTGTATTGGACTAATATTTGCAAGACATATAATACCTAATATTATCGTGTAATAAATTGTACAAAATGACTGCGGTATACATTTTAAAACACTCAAGTACGAGGGACATTGGTCTAAGTGCTCCATAAATCAAGAAATACCGTGGTTTATGTGAGATTAGGTGAAACGAGCGCTCTGAAACTGCAAATATGTACTGCCTGCGGTTGAGACGGCTTAAACCGAGCGTATAAATACAGACTATAAATGAAATATTACTTTTGGAAAATAATTTTCGATAGATAAAAATTTCGTTTGCTGCTCTGTTAGATGCCTTGTGAACAGCTTATTGCGCAGAACAGCCGGAAATTTTTTTTGTTTGTATTAAGTGTTTTTGGATTCCGTACGTGAATTTATTCTTCGCTATATTTGGCTCGGTCTCGTGGAACACGTGGCGGAAATTGTCTACTTTTGTGTTACTTATTGGTAGGTATACAAAGTATCTGTAAAAGGTTATAACTCCTTGTTATGTTTAATAAACTTGGACCAATTTTGCTTTAATATGTTATTTTGTCTGAAGATATTATAACTTATTTTCATTCGTATAAGTAGACCTTATTTATAGAAGAGTAAATTTAAACGGCTTTCTTTACATAGAAATGTGTACTTTTCTTGGAATGGAGCGATAACTTTATATGCATAAATAACATATTCACTTGTTGTAAGATTAAATTTGTGAGATACGCGTAAAGACCATGAAACGAATATTGAAGTCTCATATGTAAGACGTACCGTAACATGTAATAGGAAGTAAAAGAGATTAAGCTAAACCTCCTTTTATTTTGAAGACCTAGTGTCCCTTATTCAATATAGAGGCGTGAGTGTTTTATAAATGTAGTAGGTACCAACGTGCTCTCGGATATTTATGACCAGCTATATCTTCTCTCTACTGAGTAGGTACTGTGGCTGCCGACCTAATATCATACATCGATCAAAAAATTACAGTTTCTCTTTTATTAAAATTCTATAATATAAACTAGGCTAGAAGTGTATTAACTACATATTCAAACGCTTTAAAAATTAAGTACATATTTATTTTTTTCTTTTATAAAAGGATCGGACGGCTCAATCGACCTATATTTAAGAGTACATGCGAAGCCTAAAAATAAAAGGATAATGACATTGTCGCCTAGTTCATCAATCACCTACAATTGATTTCAGTCCCACTGATGGGCACGGGAGCCATGAAACATCCCCTTTCAATGTCTGATAAGCACTTAGGATTTACACAGTAATAAACTTCGGCTAATTGCAATAGAAAAATCTACACTTTTTTTCTGAAACGTAATAAACATTAAACATTATTATTATGCTTTTCATGTAATTGCCAAAAGTTGTTGGTTTATTTAAAATAAGTACTTAAACTCTTATTAGATAAAAATATTCTCTGGATATAATAAATCTACATAGGTATATTTAAACAAGTGTGTTTTGACCGACATGAAATATAATTTGCAGCAAAGTTTTCTATTTTAATAGCAACAAATATAAATCAATTTAGCTGGCAATAACTTCGTGATTCGAGTTTACTGTTAACTTTTGAGTTTCATCGAAAGCAAAATATATTGATTACCTACTAAACTAAGTTTCATCGTAGCAAAAGGCATTGATTGATGATATTGCATTAATGTTATGTTACGAGTACCTTGTTGCTTTAGTAGCTTATATCGTTCAATAATCTTTGAATACTTTAATTTCGTACACTAAAAATAAATAGAGTTTAATATTTAATAACAGCTGGATTATATCTACCACCAAACAAAACTCAAAATCATTGAATGTTAAATTAATAATTTTCCTGGAAAATAGCAATTACTTAAATAAATTCATATAATATTTCTAATCAATGTGCTTTTGAGTTTCAAAGAGTTCAACCTCAGGGTGAAAATACATTACAAGTGGGCTGTTGTTGTTATTGATAATAAATTAAGTTTTTATGTGTGTCTCTCATAAATAAAACCCAATAAATCTTGTGGCTGTTCGTATGAACGTTCATATTATTATGTTAATAAATTAGTTTCTAGATTCACAAACTATATTTTTCATTACTTAGAAACTTATCACTCGACAAATACTATCATGGCAGAGAATGAAGAACTATGTTGTTTAGTTAAGTTATGTAAAGTACCTATGTAAACAGTCATTGTTGGTTAGGTGTTGAATGTCTTTCAGAGTAAACAGAAATGTAATGTAAAATTCAATCATTGATTACCTTTATGTAATTCCAGATGTAAAGAGGAGTGTTATTTTGGGCCATTTCATTCTGTCAATCAATGGCGTGGTAGCTTCTAATATACAAATACAAATATCATAAGATAAAAGATTGATTTTTATAAATAAGAATCTAGAAAACAGTAGATTCGCAGATACATCAACTTTTTGGCAGTTACTTAGTTGAAAATATGAATTATTTTTAAATCATAATATGTCATGTACTCTATAGCAAAATACACACTAAAACTATGTTTTCCTAAATATATTTTAATGATGTTATGGGTTTAATCGTGGAAGACATAATAATACTCCCATAAGCATAAAATACTTCGATTTTAGGATAAATTTGGCGCTTTCATCAAAGACATCCACAATATGTGTGCGTAATTATTTTGACGAAATAAAGGAGGTTTCTATTTCATACCCGTATGTTCCATTAGTGATACTTACTCAAAGTAATATAATTATGTAAAACAGGATCCTCAAGGTAAGGAAATGCCGATATTGTAGGAACAAAGAAACGTTTGATAAAACAAACAATTCTATTCAAATAATATTTGTAACCTAAACGGATACGTACCGAAAGATAACTATTCCAGCACATTTTTGCTGTCGGATTGAATGAAAGATAAAAATAGCTTTTGATATTCATAATCTCTAGTCTGTAGTAAATAAATCATACGATACTACTATAAAAGCATACATAACGAGTTGATACTATTTGACTATCAATTTGTTTGGTCTAAAAACGAATACTAGTATAAACAATTCCGTGCTTCGGAGGGCACGTTAAGCCGTCGGTCCCGGTTGTTATCGACAGATAACAGTCGTTAAACCTGGTCGG
>DWQK01000413.1:0-21345 GCA_018231225.1 Noctuana stator
CGACAGATAACAGTCGTTAAACCTGGTCGGAGGCCCTCTGGGCGGTTTGACAACATCCGACACGGGTTGGCCACTAATCCATATCTCCACCAATCCGCATTGGAGCAGCGTGGTGGAGTATGCTCCAGGACTTTCCCCGGTTGTGGGGAGAGACCCGTGCCCAGCAGTGGGACATAAAAAAGGGTTGAAGCCAGGAATGGCGCCTAGGCATTAGGGCACGAATCGTTGCGTATGAAATGCAGCTACATTTACTTCTTAAAACAGTAACACTCATAATCCTTATGTACCTAGGTAGGCACGTAGGTAGCAAGGCACTACTCGTATGTACATATTTTATCCTAGATATCAGTAGTCAGGTGCTTGTATTATTAAGCGCAAATGTTTTGCCAACTTTAACGTTGGGCTTTATTTGAAGACGACAGGCTTTCGCTCCTCAGTCCTATCCTATCTCTGGTCCGTGATATAAACGTAAAGTCCTTACTTATCAATTTTATAAAAAAGTGTAAGTAAAGGTACGTATTTCACTTTTTAGGTCTCTATAATTTTCATACTAACAACTCTACGAATCGAACGGAATGTCCAATATAAAACGTTTTAACAGAACGTTAATTAAGAATTTTAATTAGAGGAACCAATGTAAATAAATTTATGAATCTATCTATACTAATATATCTTAACTGTAAGTTATCGATGTAATGAAAGTTTATGCAAATAATTTCAACAACGAACCCGTTGGGTGGGCAGATGTCCATAAAATCTGAATTCAATTGATGCATCAGACAATTCGTACCGGATACTTTCCGAATCACTCAACCAATTAAAGGGGTATTAGCGAATTGAATGGTGTGTATCGATGGGACGCCATTGTTATGGGTCGCACGGCCCATTTGACCTGCGTTATCAATCGGTAACATGCGGGCCCAGGTCATTGCTCTACCTTTGCTTTGTGACTTCGCGACAAATGTTTATCTATCACGAGTTTGATATTATTTGCGATTGCTTGTTTTAGACCTGCATACGTACAGATTGGAGAGGCGTAGAATCAAGAATAGTCGCAATAGTTATGCATCAGGAATGCGAAATGTAAATGAACCTCTATTTATAGTACTGTATTGACGTAATTACCTATGGCAATACAAACAACCCTGACGTCAATTTTTCTATTTTGTACACATAAGATTTTAGTAATTTTTAATACGAGTAGAAATCGTATATCAATATTCTAAAGATACACTTTGTTATGTACCTACCTATGTTTCACAAGTGTTTCATAACGTAGTTAAAATTTCACGGCTCTAAAACAGTTCTGGTGTACAAACTACACATGGTCAATACTATTCGTCAAAACATAGGGTCTCGCCTAATCGATTTTTTCCCGGTATTCATACCCAGAACCGGTTCCCTGGGGTCTTAATGCGTCTGTTGTTTTGTTTACCTGTTTTTAACCTTTACTCGACGCCAGGTTTAATCCTTAAACGAATAACTTTACTTTATATGGAACATGTTTTTGGGACAGATACAAATTTATTTAATGCTAGTGATTTTTCTTTCTGAAATTGTTACATTATTTTAATGCGTCCTTTAGCTCGTAGTTCTTTATCTTTATGTAGTTGTAAAACGTGATGTTCATAATTAAATTATGATTGCATCCAATAAAGTAAACTAGAATCTTATAGTTTTGAATAAATAAATCAATGTAACAAAGTAAGGGGTTAAAAGCAATAAAGGTAGTTGTATAACGCCTTAGATCTAAGACCGTATTGTGAGATTTAAAGGGACATTGTCTTATTGTGTGTATTCCATTAAACCAGTTTTAAGAGTAGAGTTTTTATAAAAAGTGAAAAATAGGTATTTGTTGTTTAAAAGGTAACTATGGCGTCTTGATAAATTACTTAATCAGAAGAGACTTTTCGTATTTTGCATAAAATCCTAATTATACCGTGAACCCTTAAGCAGTTAACGTTTTATGTAACTCAACACTACTGCATACTTACAAAAGGTTATTTATTCTTCGTAAGCGGCTACGTAACAGGTCACAATTATTTTAAATAGCTCATTGTAGTAAATATACCCTTTTGCGTTGTTTACATGGTTAGTATCTATTTAATGTTGTTATGATATAATAACGTCGTCAAAGCTTGGACATTAGTATAGACAAAAACTATTAAAATTATATACGGAACCTATGATTACACGATGTCTACTTTACTGTAATATTTGTAATAAGATTGTTCTATTAGGAAATATAAGAATTTCTTGTGTGGTCACATCAAATATGTGACCATGAAAATGTGTATGATGTTATTTTAAGAAAAAAATAATCAGAAAATGTTATCATTCTTACAATAATTTTTATTAGTTTTCTCGTTGAGGTGAGGGATTTTTAATTTTTTTAATAATGCTACCTACTCATTACTATCTTCCAGTAAAGCTGTAACTGCACGTAAGCTCTTAATAAAGACAGTCTCAGAACAAAAAATAGTATACGACTTCTTATAAACTCTTACCTTATCGAGTTTAAAGCCTTTGTTGAGTTACATATATCCGTAGTAAATCACTTACAGTCTATTATACTTTATACTTTGAATATTTTAGTAGAGTATTTTAACAGTTATCTACGTATATATACTTTGCTGTTATCGCATTAACAACAACGGAGTACAGTTACTAAGTTGACAGTCAAATAATATTGCAGTCGTGCGAAAGGTAATCCGACTCATTAGGACAAATATTTAACCGCTCGCTTTCTTTCTTTCATAACCGCTGCACTGCAAAGACAACTATTGAAAGTTCAAAGCTTACAATATTACAATAGTCTTATGTATAAGCCGGGATGACACTACGCTTATCGACCATCGCTAGCTGAATCATTGCCCATACAATTCTCTTAATTTTTGTAATTTTTTGTAGTCAAACTCATCCGCGCGATAACTGGCCGCCTCGTCGAGTGAAAGTATTCTGGTTCCGATAATCACACGGTCGGCCATAGACGCAAGTTCAATGCCTTGATTATGACTGTTATTCAAATTATATTCTTTTGCTTTCTTACGCGATGAATGGCATCAGTTACAGGTGGGTGCCGTAATATACGTAACAGGCGCTTAACGCTGGAACGGTCGCGACATGCCGTTTCCATTGCAGAGTCAAATGTTCTAATCAAAGATCCGGTTGTAATTAATTAATTTGATGTCGATTCTACTTAGTGGCGTTCAAACGACACAGCCCGTTCTCGGAAACGCTTCAGTGACCAATCGCGTTGGCAGAGAATACATTATGTTAGGAGAAAACTCACGCTCAAACGTAGCATCGATAAGAGCGCTACGATAAGGCAATTACGATAGGTACGTGCTAGCGAGGCTGTAGAAAAAAATACAATCCAAATTAATCTGATTGATTATCACGGAGTTTCGTTTATGTATCTGGAGCACGGTGTGTTCGCAATGTTAATTTGTCCATACTGTTGGACAGTTAGTCGCCTTATGTGTAGAAACTATTGGTATTCATCGTAAGGTATGTCGGCCAGTGGGACTGAAACCTAAGTGTAGTATTTTAACGCTATTTCAACGGCGTGTTCGGAATTCAGTTTTACGACTTTTCGTGACGATAACATTTTCTCAAGACGTTTGAATCAGTTGCAAATTGTGTAGTATCGAATGTTTTTAGTGATTTAAAATTGTATTTGAATTCTGTTTAATCTGCAAGTACATATAATAATCTCTACATGAGAGCGTTTTTAATTTTCTCTCATAGATACATTATGGCAATAGGTTAGGTAATTAATTTTCATACTTTTTACTGAATCTACTAAAACACTTTATTTGTTGCGGGTTAGAAAAAAAAATTACGTGCTAACTGTAGAGAAAACTTAGATTTTTTTATTATGATATGCGTAATCGTCATATTGCCAGCAACCGTTGTGTCGCCTAGTCATCAAATCGTTCATCAACCAACCCACGGAGATGCTCTCTACTCGATTGGGCTGCCGCTGTCAACAGGGCTTCAGATTAGATGGTACGATTGCACACGAATCACGTGTAACGGTGTTGTGGACATTCCCCGTATATAACGAGATAACAAGGTTAACGGAGCGCCCCCAGTCATACGAAATGTTACTACTCGAGTCAGTAAGAGACGAACCAAAGATCGGAATATACAAAAATATAGCTAGAATTTATACTGTTGGCCAGGGGAGGTAATACTGGAAATGAAATAAGTCTCGTAGGTGGTAGAACTTGTATGGTTGGGGAAGTACCATCGCTGCACTCTGCTGTGAAGCAAATGAAGCAATTTATGCAGGTGTAGTGCAGTTGCCGTCCACACTTACATGAGGCGACCAACAGCCTCCGGAACTACTTCCGACCTCAGGTATTACATGAATACCTGAGGTTGGATGTAGATGTCCGTGGGCGGGAGCGACCACTTAACACCAGGTGGCCTGCATGCTTGTCTGCTATTTCATATCATAAAACAAAAGTGAGGCGACCTAAGTTCTCTACTATAGTTAGTTTAGTTACTACCTACTTGAGATTGTGTGTCGACTGGTGGACGTAGAATGGCTGAACGGCATGATAAACGCAACACTACACGCATCTTTAGTTTGGGTTACTGTAATAAGATTCTTCAAGTTCATTATTTACAAACGCGGCTTACACCATCAAAACATGAAAGAATGCAACATTACGTTAGAATTACATGCCTCGCTTTGTTTACGTAAGTAAATGGGAACTTGGGTGTCGTAAATACTAATTTTTTTGTCCTCATTCTCGTTTGACATGACGGGTAAATCACAGTTGGAGGTAAGACTTATAAAGCTTAAGACGAGGCAATCAATAAATATTTTCTAAATTAGGTAGCCTTGCAATCAAATTAGAGAAGTAAGTATAGGTAATGAATGTAATGGAGTATTGGTTAAAAAGTTAATTTATTAAACCAAAAATAAATTGTCGGTACACCTAAAAATAAAAACAGTTCACGGCAATGGTTAAAGTGGTTAAAGAATAATGCAGAAGTAGTCAACTATTTTTTTTAAGTGAAGTCACTCGAAGCAAGAACAAATCTATTCACTTTGTCTTTTTATAAATGTTTTTATGTCAGCCGACTACGGCCAAAATTGAATGAGGTAAAATTAACTCTACGTCTAGCGGCAAATTTCAAACATTCTGTGTCTGGGACCTGCGTAAGTAGGTACTATAAAAAAATACTTACTCTTATAACAGATGACAGACAGTCAAGTGGCTAATTAACATGGTTTACAAAGTGTCTTTATATAAAGTTTGTATCAAGATTATAACGTGATACAAACATCATAATCTATATATATATATATATATCGTACGTCGTGAATAGTATTCACTTTTTGTTTCCATTATTATTATTAGTATGCAATGAATAACTACCAGAACCACTTTTATCCAGGAAAGGATTTTAATATATTTCAGTGCTTAAAAAATTTGTTCAAGTGTAAGAGAAAACATTTTTTAGATATTCCGGACATTACAATGTAAATATTAGCTTAATTGGTTCAACCGATCTCGAGTTTCTGGTTAAAAACAGATTAAGCGATTTATTTATATAGATGAATAGATCAAACAAAACACAAGCATACAGGTTGCACTCACGAACTTATACAAACATAAACAATTAACATGACCTATCTGTCCACATCGGTTATCTACCAACTGTTGATTGGATTAGCTAAATGTGGACTGTGACTCTGTGACCCATTTGCCTATTTCCATTCGTGGATGTTAGATATTGTTTCCTATTTAAGGCGTTTCCTTATTCCAACAGGTCACTGCCGTCCAATTAGCCTTTAATTTTCTAACTAATTGATATGGCAGTAGCGTGTGAGTCAACAGAACTGTTTTCTAAAAATAATATTAAAGTTTTGGGCCTAGAAAATCATAAATAACAGTTAATTAACGCGATTTATTTGGAAATTCATAACATTTATAATAAATGGATCATAATAATTATGTATTTAAAAAATACCAATATTCACAATACCAAAAGGCTGAGTACATTTTGGAATCCACAACCTATTATTATCCTATTCGTTGGCCATGTGTTGTATAAAGTTTTACAACATTTCATTATTTTTAGATATTAATTTTAAGTGGCTAAGTTTCATAAGGAAGAGGAGAAAGTAAGGTCTTCTGGGAAACAAAGTGTTAACAATTATGTGGCTATTGTTACGCGTTATGTATTTTAATAGTGTCGTGATTACAATTATAAAATTGCTCTAAGCTATCTAGACAACACTTAATTACTTGCAAGTACCTATTTATATATTTTTTGATTTGTCGGTTACGACGGTTACGACATTACATCAAAGTTTTATAATATGACTCTTTAAGGAGTTTAGGTACCATAGAATTTTAAGGATGAATACCAAAGATATTAGCCATTTTCGGAAAAGGTGTAACCTAACAAAATATGGCCAATTATTTGTCATAGAGACGCCTATTATAGTCGATAATTGCGAACGTTATGTAACGATGAAATCTTGGAGAAATTATGTCTAACGGTGAAGCCTTTAGGCGTTTTTCTTTATTCCATTACGGGGATCGAATTATATGTAAAATCTCCGGTCATCGACCTCAAATATTTTATGGCCATGCATTTGATTAAATCGTTTAATAGTCATAGTTTTCATGTGAAATCACGTAGTCGTAGCGACCGATGTAACGAGTTACTTACCTATATAATCTATACCGTTTTATGTTCTGTTATTGTTTCTAATTTATAACAAGTAACAACCTTATGTATGAGAAACGAATTACATGATTTTACTTTCATATAAAAAATAACTTTGCTTTAATTAAATATTGCCAAATTTTTTCATATGATAAAAATTCGAATGCCAAAGAACATGCTACAATTTTGAGAGTTTTTTGCGCCCACATTAAAGTGTGCTGTTTTGAGAAATATTGAAATTATTTCTATGTATTTGACAAGAACCAACGTTTATGTCTATGCCACATGTATTTCGAAACGGTTTCATTTCACACGCTAATGAAATATTACCGTAGACTTTATCAGGCGACCGACTCGTAGATCATGTTAAGGTCGACAATGCCCACGATTTATTTAACAAACACGCGTTTGTCTTGCGCGCTGATAGTTTACTTGTGCGTAGGCATAAATATGTCGGGGTAATGGGCAGTAGATAACTTTCACTAGATCAAAGCTTTCACGATAACTTCGCAAAAAACTTCGCGAATGATTTCTTTTGTTTTCTTTATGGCACAGTCACGACAGGGCCATAAGTTATTTGGTACTCCTTGCACCAAGGTCAAAGAACCGGATAGGATGTTGTTATAATACAGTACTTTCGTGCTCGATCATTGAAAGCGAATGCGGCGACGGCTCCCGTTTTGGTGACAAGTTACAACTTTCTGTATATATCCGAACCACTTTTTGCCCTTTCCCAATCGAATTCTCGATAAGCATCAATCGTACAAAACTGAACAGGACCACTTTCCAGAGTTACGTAAGCTTTCGGCACTGTCATTGTTACAGAGTTACGGAGTCAATTGAAGGGTGTGTGTGATAATTCACGAAAGAAAGGGGCTTTAATTAACGCGTAGGAGGTTTTATGAATCTTATAGAGACGTTAGTACATTATGATCGCAGTTAACGACTTCAACAAGCACACGTAAAGTAATTTTTATTGTGTGGTTTACTGTTACTTGTATATTAATTGTGTGATGGTGATAACATTTGCGTAACGTAACGGTATCTTCAGCTACTGACAGCTTAAAACTATTTTCACAAATTGAAAACTAGACTTTCTCGTAGCACGCAGTGTACCTACCAAGTGATCATAAATGATCATAATAAAGCATCACAAAGGATCGCTTCCTTATCAGGACTAATGAAACGCTTTATAGGTCACAGGACTTAGTACCTTATATATGAACGCGCGTTAGCTAAAGAGTATTTACAATAGTTACTTACGTAACTACCTACTTCATTTATATCACAGTATATTTCCATGTGTAACATTTCCAGATCGCATAAGCAACTATTAGACTTGTCTTCGTCATAATAAACCCGAGAAAATTCATGATTCAGTGTCTATTTATGTAAGAACATAATTGGTACACATGTGGGTGTATAACATGTTAGTTTTAATATTATTATAGAGAGCGTATAAGCTACATGTGAAGTGAGTGAAGTGACTGCTAACTTCTATATCATATGTTTAAAGGTACCTTGTTATTTAACCGCTGAACAGTGGCATCCTAATCTGTCTACCGTTCCAATTGGTGCGGGTTCGATTCCCTCGACAAGTTGTGTAATACTTATTGATTAATTATAATTATGCGTATTTTAAATTAATTATCTATGGCGAAGGAAAACATCTTAACAAAAACTTGCATGACTTCTCCATAAAGTTCTCGAAAGGCGTATAAAGTTACAACCCAACTAACCTTCACTTAGACATCTTGATCTCATCTCGGATCTGAGAGCAGACCTGTGCCCAGCACAAGGTCATTATGGTGATAATAATGATTAATTAACATTAAATTACACTTTCCTTGGAAAGATCATGAGGATAATGATGTCTCTAATACATTTTGATGTAATTGAAACCTCAGACAAGCGATGTCACGGCTCTATTAGTTCTTCAGTCATGCAAAGAAATGCCTAGATCGCGCTATTACATCACCGAGTAAGTAAGACATTTTATTTGTCATTTAACTTTCACTCCTAAGAATACAATGCCATTGAGTTTTAAAATGGCAAAGTTAAAAAGGAGGAAAATTAATATACCTAAGTAAGTAGGTACCTAAGTAAATAATTTAACTCATAATACATGTATGTAGTACCTACCTATGTATTCTAGACTCATCGAGGTATTAAAGATATGGTATCCTTTTTCACATCGCTCTTGGACTTACCAGCATTCACCAGTACAATAAACAGCAATTATCTAACAAATGTCAGCTGAACAATAGCTGTAACTTTAAAAAGAGCTGTTATTTCCTAGAATTTGCGTAAAAACTGTTATCCTTGTCACACAAACGAACTTCTTTCCACCTTTAGACACAAATCTGATAACATAAAATTCCACGTTTACAATAGAAGGCCAGTAACGACAAAATTGAATGTTAATTTGTGTTATATTTTGTATTTGGCACGACACACTATTCATATAGGTAAGTTTAAAGCGAGTGTGCTCTATGATGGCCTTGACACAATAACATTTATTCGAATTCGGACTGAGCAATTAGGTAATTCGCCAGACACGCACTGAAAACTGTGTCTGCACCGATATTATCATGATCGATTAGAATTTGTTAATTTATATCAAGGTGATTGATATTTAATACTTTATAATTGATAGTTCAAGCTATCAATAATAAAATATAAATAAGATACATCACGTGCGAATAATATTAATAAATACAACGATACAACGATAAAGTTACTAAATAGATAAGACAAGTGTTAGAGTTTGAATAAAATTGTAAGTCACATAGATTTTAAGATTCCTTATCCGAAGGATAATAAACGTTACCTTACCTCACAAATTGATCCTAAAGTTATCTGTCGGTTTGTCCACCACTAGTTGTATGTCTTATGGTTATGCCCTATTAGGTATATAAATAAATATTTACTTAATCACTTAATACAACTTACACTTTTAGTCTTAGGAAAAAAAGAGATAAAACTATGGTTAATCTATTATTTACAAGTTTATACAACCTTTACTAAAACGGTATTAATTGGAAATTAATAAAACCAATGTTTTATATTTGGTAGCCAATAAAATACCGTTAAGGCAATATTAGACCGTTAAATATTCTCAAATCAGGTAATTTCGGTGAAATAAAAGGAAAAAAAGGCGAGACGACATTGAACTAAAATGTGGCTATAAAGATTGAAAGGTCATCGGAATTACATCGCACGTGTACCAGTTTGTGAATTTACAAATTGGCAGAACGAAGTAACTACTTGTAGTGTTGGTCAATGTCAGGATGTCCTAATTGTGGACATGTCCTATATGTCCTAAAAAAATAGTACTTTTAATTTATTCAGGAGGCTTTCTAATTAATGGTACCGATTTTAGAAGTTATTTCATTTGGTTTTGGTCAATGACACAATTGTTAAAATAAATTGTTGTTTGTCATTTAACGCTTGTTGATCAGCTGATGTTTCAAACGTATGATTTAGACCGGACGAATAAGGTACATCAGTAGTCAGTACTGTAGATAATCATATTATCTGCAATGTACATACATTACATCTATGCATTGTTAAGAAAGTCCTCTATTATACTTCTATTAAGTACATCTGCGACGTTTACTAGACATTGTACAAAACAAATTTTATTCGCTCCCTTATTCCATTGCATGGTTGCAAGCGTTTTTTTTAACCATCTCAAGGCAATCATCTGCATTCGTGGGTCCATTGATGGCGGCTTATTTTGCTCACTTTCAAAAGTTCGGTAATCCGTGGGAGCTCTCTCGCAAGGTCAAGGTCGTGATAAATTTATTGTCACCGGTGCCGGCCAGTTTGCGCAAACAATCGCGATTTGCATAGGATTCAAGGCTCGAGTAAGGACCGCCCGCGCGATATGATTTTGCAGTTTTATTGGTTAAGAAAGCATTCATATATTTCTCGTAAGATTCTTGAAGCTACTTGATTTTATTCGAAGACTGAGTGCAGTGAGATGAGAGACATAAAACCGAAAAGGCCTAGCAAGGTCTAAAAGGGCCATATCTCATCACGCAAGACAAGAGCAGGTTGATGAACTTAATGAACTTTACATGCTCGTTAAAATAACTTTTTGGCATTCAGGTCTTTAAGCAACGTCAAATAAGGAGGTATCATTTCTTCGGTTTAATTTTTATGTTTAATAATATAACTGTACCATTGCATTATAACAAAGTTCTATTATAAATCTGGTTGACAAAGTTGTTGTTATAGCACGAAATTACGTTACAATGTGGCAATTAAATAATAATGAGCGTCCAATAAGTGTAGGTAGGTATAAATTATTTAATATAATCAGTATTATTTCCTGCCTTTTGTCTTTTATGCGTTTATGTACTGAAATTGGCACCTGAGTGTGACTGCCATATATAGAAAACAAACAATGTATGTAAACATATTTTCGTTATTATACTAAAATCTATAGCCACTTACTTGTGCATTGCAAATTGATATTTACAAACATTGCATGCTCAAAGTGAAATTGATAAATAAACGTAAATAACTTTAATATTAAGTTTTCATGTGGACGTAATTGAGTCGTAATTGTTTGTCACTAGCATCAATGTTGACAGTTTTGTTAATCTACTAATTTAACCTGCTCAACCGAAACATAAGAACTTGATTCACGACTTGTATCACTGCGGATTATGACGATTTTATACAGTTGTAGTTAGTTAGGATCCGTTATTAAATTACGCAACGGTTAGACATTTTAATACGAGTACCTTTGAGCCGAGGTCACAGAGCGTACTAAACTTGATACTGATCTATGAAGATGGTGAAATAAAATAAAAGCAAACATTAGCTCAGGCTTTGAAGCAGGCCCCTTCCGAATTTTTTTTCCTAAAAAATACAAACTATGGGGTTGTGAAGCTAAACTTATGACGTAATCTTTTAATTATATCTAATAAACATTTGCACAAGTAAACGGTTAGCAGGTGACACTAAATTGCGTCATCGTCGAATAAAAAAGGCATTTAAACGGAGAGCGTGGTAGGAAGTCATTAATAATTGTTTTTTTAAAGATAAGTTACGTTGTATTTAAATTTCGCGGACGTTGGCCGTTGTGACGAATAACTGGCTTACGACAAGTTACTTGTTTGCAAAATATGTAAAAGAACAGCCTGATTGATTGATTAACGATCTTCACTAGTTTACTTTTTTACACTTTTTTACAGAACCGAAACCGACTTTATTGTTGTTGTCATATATAATTTATATTTTCCATTTACCGATTACAAAAGTAAGTAATTTCAACAGGATATGAAGATATGAAATAATGTTAAGAGAGCAGTACATGACTTTGTTTTATTCAATCGAAAATTATTTAGCTCTTCTGAATTAATTATTATTCGTCATTTGTCACTGAATATAGAAAACGGGCAATTTTGCAAACTACCTACTTATAAAAATAAATAAGATACTGGACTTGACGCACTTCATGCAGCAATAGTTAAATAGTTTAGCACAATATTTATGTTTACACGAAGCGTTTAGTAACAAGTTAAATGAAGTGAGAGGTAAATGCACTGGGACTATGCAGTTCTGTTGGTGCAAACGTCAACTTACCGTCTTACGGCGTCTGACGCAACGCTCACCTGCAATATATGGAACAAAATACATAACTCGATCGCTACTGCATTCCATTACCATAAGCAGCAACTTGTTATAACTATGGAAAGATTTATACATTTATACAGTTTTTGCACGCTAACAATGGTCTTTGTGTAATATGTATAGTTTAATTTTTTCTTTGTTTTATACAAGGATAATATTGAATGAAACATTTACTAGGTAATTCTGAACTCAGGACAAGAATAGCCTGATAGGGGATAGTCTAATCTAATTGTTTTCCGGTTTACCGTAATTTTTCAATATTCGTATCATAAATTAATTGTCGCTTGCTTTTCGGTGATGGAGAATATCGTAAGAAAACCGCTATGCCTCATGCTTGAGAGTTTTCTATAATTGCGGCATGAGAGTTTTCCATAACTGTGGCCTGAAAGTTTATCATCGTGTTCTTGCATGATGTCGCCTGTAAGGTATCCTAGCACTTTAAAACGAAACCTTGATCTATAAAATATATTATTTAAAACTGTAAAATTTATTATTAATTTAAGTGAGTGACTTTAGTCCAATAAATAAATAATTATTTATTTAATATACAGAATATATTACGTCAACCACGATACTATACTTTCAGTATTTGACCTTGGATTTCTCCAATGCAATTTGATTTAAAAATCGTTGTAGGTAGATTGGAATGCAACTTATAGTAAATAGTTGTAAAATACTTTTTATACCGATTAGTCGTTAATTGATTTTCCTCATTGTTTAGTTTTTCTTTAATGATCATTTTAGAAATAGTGCAGTTTTATAGGTTTCAATGTTAACTTAAAAAAAAATAGGCTAGAACCTTTTTAGAAGATAAGTGTTAGAGACGCAATTTTATATTCTGTATTTGTAAAGGAGGGAGTGCGCGAAAAGTTAAAAATTAGGGAAAAAAAATCGGCAACTCTTTTACTTGTCTTTGGCTGAGCGTGACAACGCCATGGCCACGAAAAAAAAAACGTTAGGTTGACAGTTGACAGATGTCATACGAGCACCGGTAGTACCGGTACACCGGTACAAACGCTCACGCCGCGCTCTCTAATATCGAACTTTATAGTGTATTTTGCAATACTTTCCTTTTCACAATATATCGAGTTTCGTAAACGCGTATTCTTTTATTTTGGCCATTGTCCCGAGTGCTACCTATATATACCTAATATAAGCTTGTTAAGACTATAAAAATGTATTTATCAAGTATGCAAGTATTTATGTGGTGTTTGAAAGAACGGTACAAAAGATACGAACAATCATTGTTTTCTCAATGTAACCGATCTAATAATATAGGTTAAATAAACAACATATTCCGATCATGGTACATTTACTCTCTGTAATTGAATCCCGGTTCCAGAACGGTTTGTTTAATCTCGGAGTAAAGATAATAAATACCTGACCAATGTTTATGCTGCATTCTATGCAATATCGTGCCAACCTTGCGTTTGTGCATACCAAAGTGTATTGTGTACCGCTCAAATTGAAAAGTGTTATTTAATTCTATAAATACATGTTCTGTTTAGGAACTCAATCCATAACAAACCTTTTATTTTTCCGTAGTACAATATTACTATGTGTTAATAATTGTAAATCATACTATTGTTCATAAGTTATGTTAAAGCAATCAATGAATTCTGTTTTTAACCGTTTTAAACATGATTAGTGCATATTATTTTTATCTAGAAAGAGTAGCAAAGGAATTTGCAGTGAAAATCAAACCTTCATCTGTAAAATTAGTTTCCAAAGCCTGTTTAATGCACGTAGGTGATGCAAACTGGAATAAAACATTAATGTATTACGGCAGATTGTTTTTCAATACTTGTGTGAGAAAGAATTTTGTTGCAGATCGAATTCTCGGCGAGATTAATACTCGCACTTTCTCACGGTCGGTTTCACCTTGTGGTTCTTTATTAGCTTATCCACTTATGTTTAGACCATAATAATATATCACAGCGATAATGGTATCTCCTATATATTAAAATGAAATTTGTCAAAATGCCTAAAGGCTGTTTGGTGATAGATGAGCGAAAAGTTACAGGTCTTTTGAATTTCGCTATTTGTTAATTTTGTATAATATACTTATTGATTTGCGTTTTTGACAATTAATTGGGAATAATTTTATTTGAAAGGCTATGGCATTTTTGCTGTACAATCTGATATCCTATTTGCGTATCTAGGTATTATGTGTTGCTTCAAAAATTATTGCTTCTTTTAAGTTACTTCCATATTATGTAAGTAGATACCTATTGTAAAATTGCTTTTTGATTTTAGCTAACGCACTCTCAGATACTGAATTAAACCCTGCGCAGTTATTCTCAGATATAAAAATTATTTGGCAAAATACTCCTTCATGGCAATGAAAAAATATTATTTAACCAGCCGTGCTTACTAAACTTGTTCTTGCTACTTTGCTCAAAGCTAACCGGACATAACGTTGTCCACCACCTGTTAAATACAGCTCGTTCGATCAAACATTTACTACTTATCATCGTTTATAATATAATTATTAAAGTGATTGAACGAAATAAAGATATACAACATCGATAGCAGAATCCGGTTTGGCGGAAGTCCGCATCTTTATGCATTAACATAATATTATATCACACATTATGTTGCTTACTTATATATTACATCACTGAGAAATGTCACGGAGAGATGTTTTTATCGTGATATTATGAATGAGAAATACTATTCCGACTCGAACGTTATAATTAAATGTAAGCTTGCGTTATTGCATCGGATAGCGAAAGTAGTTTTATCGGTAAGTCGACGTTTAAATGTTTAATAGTACCTATACTTTCCTATTACTGCAACAAGTTGCTAGTGTGCGGAATGTGACAGTAAATTACCAGGAAATATTTACGTTTCTTTTTATCTTAAGTTAGCAGCAAATGAGAATGTCTGCCAGCCATCCGATGTTAAGTAGGTAGCCACAGCAACATGTCTCTCGTCCAACGTCCAACATCCACGTCTAACCTCTACTAGGAGTAAATGGATATAAACTAAGGTGGTCGCTTGATATAAGAGTAAAATAATAACAATAAAAACAAGATTCTGGTTCCAAAACGTCGTATGTATGTGTCTTAAATTTATTACAAAATCATTGTCCTTGAAAGTCCAAGGCGCAAATATGTGCAATGTGTAAAATTTCAGTTAAATTAATATTATGAGATCACTCGGATAAGTCAAAACAAATATAGTGAGCAATAAAAACTGGGGTCATTGCCAGTTGCAAAGTGTTAATATTTTCATACGCGAGTAATAACAGAATGGCACAGTCGAGAGCGGCAAGTGCTCGACAAATATTTTTGCTTCCTAACCAAACACTCCGCCTTCAGCGCAAATGATGAAGTCGTGATCTTGAATTTGGAAGATCTCAAGCCATTCACTAGTTTCAAGTTCGTTAGCTAGACAACCTACAGCTCTTAGCTGAAATGATCGCGTAATTTTAAAGCTAATAAAATAGGCGATTTCCATTAAAATCCATTACATCTTTTTCCACTTTTGTACAATCTTGAATTCAATTTGAAACACTCCGAGCATTTCGAGTTGCATTAGCTTGAAGTTCGTTAGCACCCTTAAAATTAAACGATCGTGAACCATTGTTTTGACTGCGTTATATTTGGACCATAGAAAATTAATTGCTTCACGGATATGTACAGACGGACAAACGTATAAGCCAACCAAGGTCACAGAAGTGTTCCTTTATTTATAGCATCCCGCGTGAAATTAGTTCAAATGTTAATGTTACCCTTTACGTACACTCATAAGGAAGAGAATCATTGAATTTATTGTTACATTTAAATTTAACGAGCATGTTTTATGCGATTTAATTGCTATGTTTGTGCCGTTTGTGCTGTACCTACGTATAGATATTAAATTTTCATAAAACTAAATTGGTATAATCTGTTTAAACATTTTTAAGTACCGTACGTACGTATTAAATAAAAAGCATTATATATATTCTCGTTTTTCTTGTTATAAAAAAAATTAATTGGAATATAAAATATTGATAATGAGTGCTTTGCGTATCTTGATTGAGCGTTCTTATTATATTTATAGAATTTATAGTTAGAAATCATTTTTAATGTTAGTATAGTGACAGTGTATAGAAATTAAAAAACATTACGACAGGATAACAAGAACAAACATACTCGTAGTTATTACCTTGTTATTGTCTTGAGTTGATAAAGAAAATTGTTTAAACAAAAAAATGTTTTAAACATATCATTCTTTCTACGATTTGATAATGACAGGAATAAAAAAAGACAATGGGAATCTCTATTCGTTTTGTGTCGTTGTGACCCGTACTGATCATTACCGTAGATAAGATTATAGGAAATGAACGAACGGACGGACCGCGAACCACGATGGGTGGTCCGAGCCTCTTCTAGGTAACCAGTGAACTTAGAACCACTGTCATCCTTCACACACTTTGCCCCTGAGTACACTTGAGTAGATAATAGCTTCAATGACAGGTCAAGTAAGGCTGGAGGCTAATAAACGAAACGGTCATACGATCCTTAAAACTGTCTCAGCGAAAGTGTGTGAACGCGGACAAATGTGATATACTCAGCATAATACGTAGTACTTAATTTATCAGCAATCAGCATATTCTATGCAGTAATGAAGCCGTGGGTGGCACATTTCAAGAGTGAAAATATTTTTATAGAGCAAATGGTGAAAATTAAGATGGCATAGCCACTGAATTTATAATCAGGGGCGTAACTACCGTCGTATCAGCTGAGATTATCCTCACTACCGTAAAGTTATAACTGTAATATCACGAAAGGGCCCAAATTTTGATACAAGGTCCCTCTACCGCACGAGACGCCAAGGTTGTTTAATTTCACTTTGTTTCATGTATACCCATCTAGTAATTTCAGTCCTTTTCAGTACTAGTAATTCAGTTAGGACCTTACAACTTGTTTAGTATGTGTCGTTATGTTTTTGTAACCTAACAAACGATATCATATTATGGTACATTGTAATCAACCTACGAATATAACTATAGTATAAGGTTATAAGCTAAGAGTTGAGTTGCGAGCGTTGTGTGTGGCCGCGTCCGCAAACTGGTTTCTTAACCGCGGGCACATTGCCGTAACCGTAAAAAAACGTTCAGATTTAACGATGCCTCCTAACGAGCCGCTCCAGTCAAAACACTCCTCCATATATCTTTCAATAGAAATCTCACTTTCCATAGCATACTGGCATAGTGATAATCATCGTACGGGTTACATATTATTATTGTGACGTAAGCGGTCTAGATAACAATTAAATAATTTTATTGACATTTTAAGACCGATGAGAAGTGACAGAAATGATTTTGCGACACGAGCTCTGTTGAGTGATGAATGACTAATGATCTAAGACCATAATACAATAATAATCAGTTTCTTGCTTAATTATTGTTTACATTTCACAAAGATGCCGGTATTCATATTATTTGTTTAAAAATACGCACGGCATTTCCATCTGAACACCCTAATGAGATGAACAAATGCGTATAAATTACATAATATAATTATGCTCTTAAAGGATTTTGTTAAAAGTGATTAACACTTTTACACAAATTATGTACAAACGAATACTTTTTACTTATGATTATTGGGAAGAATAAGGGCCATTTCATCGAAGGACAGTAACTTTCATTGGTTGGTAAGACTTTATACGGTTAGCAATTTTATCGTCGTGAGAACGGCGACAGGCAAATCAAATGATTTGCTTCAAACCATAAAGTAATGTCGAAATGGTTAAGTACGAAATTTCTGCACTACGTACATTACTGCGTACCTACCAATCTGACTCCGCGTTCCAATTTCAGTGATTACGACTAATGTTTATCGACGACGCGCCATTGTGATCCCGACTATAAATTCCATTCACAGTAATTGTGCACCATTGAGCCTACACGCAAGATGAATGTGATTGACAGTAATGCGAATCTTCTGAGTTCATTTGACGGCGATTGGTAGGAGACTCGATTTATCTATATTGTAGGTATGTGGTAGAACGAAAGAATAATAAGTATTAGCCATCAAACCGTCATAGGCCCACCGCTGGGTCGTTGCGTCTCCTATCAAAATATGAAAAGGGTTTACGGAGGCCATCCTCTACCATTGACATTTGGAAAATACGAAACGGGGAGAGTAAGGAGATAAGGAAGGAGATATTCTCTTTCAGTTGAGAAAAATGGTAAATTAAAAACATAATAATCTATTACTAAGTTTATGACATAATAATGAGAAATATGGCGTTCCTGTCCAATGGTCACGTGTGGCCGCGGGCCCGAAATGAAAGTGGTAGCGTGGGCGTCTACCATTGAAGCAGCAAACGCTCCGACCATTAGATTATCTTGAGAATGAAAATATGACATATTTGAAATAGGAGTGGCCACGGAGCAATCTAATTTCAAGTAATATAGTGTATAAGTATAGCTGTGTCATAATGTGAATTACTTTAACTTTTTTTGAAATTTTAAAGCAGAATGCCGTAAGCTAGTATCAAAAGTAGGTATTCATACAATTACCATAAGAAGATCAAATAATATAAATCTAGCCTTATATATCCCGTTATTCAGCCGCCTGAAGTCATGTATTATTTTTTTTCTAAAAAATACAATTTTTACTTCGCGACGGTTAAAGGCAACGGCGGTACCTACTCGGGCGAACTATAGAAGTTGCAAAAATTGGCTAAAAAACGTAAGCTATGACAAAACCCTTCTCATATGTGACTGCAGACCCGTGTCCGTGTACTACTAACATAATAATATGTTCAACTCATTTATTAATATTTTTTGTTCATTAAAACCAATGCGCGCGTCTATTTGTATCCTTGCACGTGCTTAACTTGTTTGCCTAATAACCCTTCACTGATTGTATCTCAATCAGGAACGTAAGGATTTAAGCATTTAAGTATAGTATAAGGCAATAATGATCTTATACACTTCCTAGAACATCACATGGCGCGTAATCTCATTTTCACTTTGATAGTTCTGCTACTGAGAAAAAGAAAAGCAGACAATCATGTTGAAAAGTTAATGTCAATCCCTAATAATGTATTGACATGTATGCAACTCTTTCCTGTTAGTAAGTTGATAGTAGTAATGCTATCGAACATTTCGAAATAAAAGTGTTTGAAACGCATTCGTTAGTAGGTATTTCTATGTCGTAATCAAACTATTGTCAATGAAAGTCGAGGTGTGAATGGCCGAAGAGTCAGTAATAGTTGTTGAATAGGTAGTTTATTTGTGAATGTCAATTTATGCAGGCTTTGTCTTCTTTTTCTCATAATAAAAAGTTTTTGTATTACTTTCTTAATTAAATAGAAAACTAGTTGGCCACGTAACAGTAAAAAAGTAATTCAGACTTTTTTACATAGGTACAGAATATTCAGTAGGCATTTATAGGCAAAATAAATAAATAAATGTAGGTACATAGTAAATATAAATTAGGATAGTAATAGGAGATAAGTGTTCTATCTCAGGCAGGTTATTCTTTAAAGCACAATGGTCATGACTGAGTTTGTTATAAGCATTGGTGACTCGAAATATGCATTTACTACAGTTGTAAAATTTATACAGAGGAATAAGAAATTATACAAACGCTGTGAACCAATAACAAAGCCTGTGTTTTATGGGTGTGGGATTGTTTGTGTGAAAAATATGTGTTGCATATGTGCGGCAACACTGATTCTGAATAGTACCTACTCTGTGATATCCATAATATTGAAATCCATAATATTGTCCCGGAAAGTAGGCTTAGTAAATATTTAAATAATATTAGTACATATTAGGTTAACATTATTGATATTACAAGATGATTGAGTTACTTGTTTGTTGCGTTTGTGGCACAGGCAAAACTCATCAGGTAGGCTGAGTGCTCTTGACCTCAAGCTTATGTTGAGTCATCGAGCTCATCGCGAGCTCAAGTACTGTTAGTAATTATGTGGGAATAGTTAGACATGAAATATTGAACTGACAATGATAAGCATTTGGTCTTCTTAAGAACTGACGCTGTAATTTCTCTTATTTGTTCAATTGTGATTCGCGTTCCCACGCAATTAGCATTCGCAGCTGATTCCAAACCGGAATTGACACCGAAAAATTCGCAGTGCATAATCCTATTAAAGTTGTTGTTTTCGGTTTTGCTTACACTGTGAACAATAGGTAGGAATAAAGTGTTAATTTGTTTGTCAGATAAACTTCATCTAATTCTGCTATGAATGAAATTAGCGTATCTTTAAAATTGCCTTGCTTTGCCTTGTATCATGGGCGGACTTAATGCCAAGTGGCATTATCTACCAGTCTACCCTTGGTGTCAAGATAATAGTAGTAGGCGTTAGACAAAATGGCAAAATAATGTATGTAGTAGGTATAGGTAGCTGAACTTGGACTACTTAAATTTTATTTAAATTATTGTACTGTAAAATAAGATATAGGTACTTGCATATATAATAAAAACCTAGTTCAGTAACATGGTTTCTATATAGACCAGATTATGCTTTGAATAACGGTCTATTAAATAACGAATAGCACTTAGTAGTTGGCGCCAGTATATACGACCTAGGTAGATTGTTACACCAGTTAAATTATTTAAAACTATATATTATGGCTCAGCAATCTATCGAATTTGTTGTAAATTGAGAAAGCTTGAAAAAGAAAACATCTAAATAAAACCTACACAACTATTTATGATATGTTAGAAAATGAAAGTGAAAACCGAGGTGGTGCTAAGCCCTGAAACTTTTATAGCTAGTATTTATAACTCGGTGTTTGATCTATTTCGCTATGAATTTTTATTTGATCATAAATTATTTAACTTTCACTGCAGCTTATGGTTACAAAAAATAGGCGTAATAACAACGTAAACATGTGATGATGTAATAAAATAGACTTTCTACTAAGTCAAATTTGTTTTTACTGAGCAATATCTCATATGCCAATAAATAAGTTAATTATAGGTAGTTGCCGCAGGCAGTTGGAACAGTCTCATATAGGTTCACTAGTTCTGCCAAAAT
>DWQK01000414.1:0-21331 GCA_018231225.1 Noctuana stator
TATGACATGAATACAATTAGGAATAAGTATTACGTATAAATGAGGAATTCATTAAGTTTAGTATTGTTGTCGACAAATGGATATGCGTAGAACAGATTGATGGCCCATCACAAAGGAGGTTCGAGAAAAATAGACTGAACAAAAACGAAGAAACTGATAAGAACAATTAAAATTATTTACGAATAAATGTATCAGAATACCCTTCTGATAAGGATGAATCTAAGGGCATTTTAAACATTGTAAGCGCCTTCGGGAAAGTACAGAACTTAGAATGGTCACAACACCCGAGAAAGGAGTATAAATCAGAAGAAACAAAAACAGCAACATAACTTAATTATCTTCCATATTTTCTGGTAAACCTGATAACAGGGAACTTGCGGAAATTTGAATGCACGGTCGAGACAATTTTAAATGGTGTTACTTGGTTGCTTATTTTAAGTGGTCGTGCCTGTCAAATAAATTATCAACCAAAGTTTCCAACTCACCGCAATAGAAGATATCCTGGGCGTTTACGACGCCATGCCTCGAACTGCCGAAGTGCTCTCGATCGTGCCTCTACCGAATCATCTGTTGACAAAAGAATAAAATATTAACAACATTAAACCACTTAAACATATCATTAAGTGTTGATTTCTTTGTAGTATCCTCACAAACAAATAAATCTAGCTACAGAAACAATAAATTGCCTAAAACTTTCCCTTAATGAAATTTGCTTGGTAATCATAAATCTGGGCGAACGAACTTCTCAGCATATCGAAGTTAGGACTAAGTAGTTCTCCGAGTCCTCTCAAGGGCGAAGACCTCTTTTACGTCTAATAAAAAACCACACGAAATTTCAGGCAGAATCTTAAGACTAAGCTACCTCGAAAACCTTGTCTATATCGTCTGATATTTCACTGTCAATATTTTTAATCTTTTTAAAAGTAGCAGTAGTAGGTTGCAGTGGCAAAAGGCTTTTCCGATTTCCAGCTTTGGAGTTCAGAATAACATTCAGATTCTTATCATCTAAACAGCTTCTATAAAACTATGACTGACTTAATAAGAAAAGCGTTTAAAATGAAACCTTTCAATATTATATTTATTATCCTCATAACTTTTTATTCTCACAATTCGGTAAACACTAAAAGTCGTTTTTGTGACCCAGAAATTTCAAAACTTATAAATGCATTCGTTGCTTTTCAGTTAACAACTGAATCAACTACTTTTATTTTAATTGTTTTACTTAATTAATTAATTGACACATTGTATTAGTCGACGTTGTGGAAAGCTTTCTATGAGTCAGTGCGCCTTGAAACCGGTTCGTCTAGTTCTCACTGTTTTTTGCAATCTGGTCCATCAAAGGAGAGACATTAACATGTCAATAGCCCGCAGGTGTAGGAAAGTTGACTGATTTATCTTCATTTCTTTTCATTCGCGATATTTGATTCAGAAATGGAATAATTTTTGTGGAAGTCAGTTTATCTTTAATTTGGATTTAAGTTAAATTCAGTCTTTAGACAGCTTTGATTGAATGTGCTGTTGCTCAATTTAAACCCACCTACTTTACTCGGCTACTAATTTCGGAACTGGAAACACCATTACAGGTCATAAAAATTCCCAGCGTAATGAAAAATCAACAAGAATCCGCTCGAGTTAGCACAATTGCAGTATTGTGATTACAGTTGTTAGTGGAGCAGTAAAAATACTTCGCAAAGGCGAAGTGTGTCAACAAGTTGCAGTGCCTGATTGTCGAGCGTCTCGGGTCACGCGGGGCACCGGCCTCGACACCACGAGAGCTACCACCGCGGTCGTTATCTCCCTGAAATTGTATATCTATTCTACATAGATCTTTTTGATGTTTTATGTAAAGAGCTAAGTGCATACACAAAGGTATAGTTTAGGGAGCCGGCCATTCCACTAAGACTACGATCGCGGTTATTAATAATTTTTTTAATTTGAAATTCGTACATCTAGAATAATTTAAATAGATATTTTTAGGATTTTAAAAATATAACGGCTTATATTAGTAGTAAAGCCTAGAGATGATATCTATTGACATAAATATTAAACTAAGCATTACTTACACGATTTGGTTCAATAACCTTTTATTAATATTATTAAAGATATAATAAATGCTAAACAAACCAATAAAACTTGGAAAAATATCCTATAATCATTAAATCACATGACCTCAATCATTGTCTATGTGCAACTCGTATTCGACAACAGACTAGTAAATCAAAGGCAAAATAAATCGTGTTATCCATTATAAACACACTCAAATAGTAATAAAACTATTATAACTATTAACGACCTATGAGATAGGAGGCGCGAGATAACGACATCCTCAATCAGAAGAAAGCCGATGAAGTGATTGAGAATGTTACAGATAAACACAACACAACAGCGATGAAAAGTAAAAAATATATAACACAATGTGCCCCAAGTAAAAAGAACTAGAAAAGCGTAGCAACAGACCTAAAAGGAGAGAGGAAGCACAGTGGTTGCACAACCACCACCGTTAACCGTCCGAAGGCGAGGCATTGTTGTTGTAGGAGCAATGAACCGGTAAAACTTCGGGATGCGTTATATCTCCGATCAAATATAGATTAGCATAGCAATGGATCAACGAACGCGAGTCGTTTCCAGAACATTAAACCCATTAGTGACGGCCATCAACTCATCAATATAACCTTTACGACTGTTGGCGGGGAGGTCAGGAGATCAGGAATCACGAGGAAACTGCTGGATATTTTTAATGGATTTGTGGAAACTTCTGATACAAAACAGCAACCTTCTAGTAAAACGTGCCACACCGTAGACTCCGCCTCGGTTACCATCAGGCGTGATTAAAGTAAAACGCAAGCCTATTTAAAAGTAAAAAAAAACTATAACAAATTTTAAATCAATGTTTACACACACAGCTTTTCAGTTCAAACTACTTTTAAACATTGTAAAATATTAATTTCTCATTTAAATACAAGATTACTGAATTCTAACAAGGTTTACATAATGACAATTGCATGTCAGTGTTACACCATCGCACTCCATCGGAAAACGACTGACTACTTTGAATTAGTATAAAACTGTCAAAATCAACAATTGAGATGTCGATAGCTTCTTTGGCTTCATTTTGACACAATTGCAATAAACGACGAGGTGGAATAAGGCTATGCAGTATACAAACAATACATTACCATTGTTAAGAGCAAACAAATCCCGATTATTATTGACGAGCGTTACAGTTTCGACAGAGTACAACAAGGAGAAAGGTCGTTTATGCATGCAACTTCTAACCATTGCAGCATGTCACGACCGCACGACTGTGAAACAGAATTAAGTATACAATTTCATATCTATAAGCTATAAAAGCTACCTACGTTACTATTACTCATTAGTGTATTTAGAAGTTGTCAGTCAAAGAACTTGTAAGAAGTTCTTTGGTTTCAACTTCAATAATGTAATTTTTTATCATTTATGAGTAGCAAAGCATGCAGGCTACCTGATGATAATTAGTCACTGAAACCCGGTCGACCCCAAATAGGAGATAAGACCTATCTCTGAGATCATACGTGAAGGCGTTGCTACTCACGAAGACTAAGATGGTCGCCTCAAATATAGTGTGTACGGTAGCGACCGTCTCCAAGGCTTGCTTCACGTGGCAGCAGTGGTGCCTGCCCAGGCTCTACCACCACACCACAGGCTCTACCACCAGGCTCTAACATTAGTAAGATAAGAATATATCACACGTTGTAGTAGCGGATTGATGCGTAGTTTTACCTACTTTAGTACCTATAGGTGTGTCGAATAATTCTGCCGACAATAGTGAACCGTTCCTCGTGCCACAATGGGAACAACAAAAGCTGTGGAGTACCTAGCTCACAGAGTAACTGTTTGGCGGCACACAACGCTATCGAAGGCGGTTCCATTGTTATGTATTAGGTATTGTGACATGATTAAATCTACAATATCGTGCCAATATCAATATTGTAAGAAACAATTAGAAAATTCAGTTCTACTACATCGATCATCTGCATCCATAGGACTATTGTTCCCCTGTGTTGAGTATTTCTCAAACTTATTCTTAATTCTTCAATCTCATTAATATCCAGTTTCCAAGTTTCCAGCCAATGTTTTGGTTATTACACTTAATAATTGAGTCAATAAATATTTGCGAATTCATAAAGCGGACACAGTGTGTTCGTGTTAACTCTAAAACATTTATCGTAATGTTATCAAAATACCAATAATCGCATCGTAATAACGAGTTGAAATATTCACGAAATTATTAATCTTCAATTGTCTGGTAACTGTCGGCTTCAGAGATGAAAAGCCGGATATTGGACTAGTTTACCCCATCAACGGATCACAGCACGTCACATACAATGTAAATTTCTATAAACTTGTTACTGTAAGTATCCGCTAAGTCTGCGACGCCCGATATCCCCAATCCAATCTGGCATCCCGGAAGTATTGAGTTCGCCGGATATCCGGTTTCCGAGCCGAGCTCGGCTTGCAATCGGTGCCTGCCAATATTTACACATTGATTTTGAAGTTTCCTTACAACTGTAGTAACGTACTTTAGAAATTGCACATTTTTACAATGTGATCAAAAATTGTGCTTATAGTTGACGGGCTTTAAACGCGGACGACCCGCGTGGTGTAGTGATTACCACGCTAGTCTACAAAATTTCAATGGTAGATACCTAGACTTTATAACAATGTCCAACTTTTCTCCCACATAAAAAGCAAGGTAAGCAACAAAATCCCTAAAATGATCTCCCATAACGAGCATAAATAAAACAAGATAAACCTACCGACTCGTTTCTGAACATTTTGCGAAAACTGAATCTCTGAGTCGTTATTTCGGGAATATAAACTCAGTCAACCAACGAGCACATTGAACAAAAAGGGATTTTTTCAGAACAGCACGAGCGTGATAAGTAGTTATACTGCAGGAACTGCGATCGCAGCACTTAGGCTAAGTTTTAAATTTCATTCCCAAGCGCAGGCGAACTGCAGTAATAATGTGCAGTAGGTAAGTTTAAGAACAGAATTTTATTGAAAATGTACATGCGCTGTGGCTGTACACCTGGAAAACTGACAACTTATAAAACATATTTTTATAAAACCTGCATGTTTAACCTCCACATAGGTATTAATTACAATATTTAACAATGAACGTAATCTGTTCATATAAAGATTTGAAAAATTCTTTTTGTGTAGGTAGGTATGATAGCTACATTCATGAGGAAGGTTATACACTACAATTCTTAACGCGGGTGAAATCGTGGGGTATAGCTAGCGGAATATAGGGCTGAAATTCGTACAAAGAAGCCACTATGCTTAAATACATATACTAATTAATTTAGGTACCTTCGAAGCGGACCAGCGAGTGCCAACAAGCGTTCACATTTTCGCGTTCGGTAATCAAAATTTCAGAAGCCGTTAATCAGAGCGTTTAATCAAATTTTAGGTTAAACGCCGCATAGAAATTGTTACGCTATTATTAAAATTTATACCTACATAATTTGTTTTAATGTTGAAAACAGCAATAATGTAATATTACATAAAGATTACCTAGTATAGTGATATAGATAAGATAAGTTGATAATGATGATGAAACGGAAAATCCAGCTGCCTTTTAAATTAAATGAATATTGCGTGCACGGAGAAGAGAGATTTGACATAATTTCATACAACAGAAATGCTGAAATAAATAGTTTTACAAATAAAATAAAATTGTAATTTTGCGCGCCATTCGCTAAAAGATTTCGTTACACGTTAAATAAATTAATCTGGGTTAGTCGACATTGGACCTTATGAATACATATTAATTCTCATTACCGATACGAATAGCTTACGGACTTTAAATATGAGTAGGTATGTAACTATATAACTGCAATGTTACTTTCATTGGCTTGAATCAAGTCAAAAAATTAAGTCATGAAAGAGCCATTAAATGCCATTGTAAAGATACGAGTACATTGATAGATCTTTTTCCACTCTTGTGTCCACTTTAATCCATGATTTTATGTGCAGAATATTCTTCTAACAAAATCGTGTTTTGTACATTATTCGAGATTAACATTTTAGCATTATTATTAGGATGTTTTTTGCACACAAAACACCTCGCGAAGCGTGCCTGACAGCCGTGAACTCTTCAAAGATAAATGTGCGAGGCCTCCGCAAACGCTGACTGAAATATATTATATCTTTTTCCGGCGCGGCCGGATTTCAACTATTTTTTGATGCGGTTGCCACTAAGTTGTTGGCCATCAAACAGAATATTAGCTTTACAAGAAATATTTTTTGTTACTTAAGTACGTATATCATTTAAGAGGACATGGAAAAATGTTTCTCCCTTTACGCTCCTTACTCATTTCATTGTGGAATCCTTGAACTCACGAAGCCAATTACATTAGGGTGTTAATGTAAGACTGAGAATAGAAATCTTAAAATATCATTTAGACTTTAATTTCGAAGGGAATCAAACTTAGGAACTAAATGGGGCATAGATCAATACAAAACTAGGCTTGCAAGGACCTTTTAAAAATGTCTAAGTATCTACTTGAACATACAGTAACATGCGAGTACATAATGCTACCTTGCAGTCCCGACCTTCCGACAGCCAAAGATAAATGTACCTAGCTACACGAAATTTCGCACCCGCCGAGCCGAGATAAACCTTCCCTGAGATCGGATTATAACATTTTATTTTGATGTTAAAGCTTTCTACTACACGACTGACGGGAAAATACTTGCATTTTATTATAGAGATAAATGTTGTGAATTTATTTATAGAGGACAGGAAAAACTTTAAAATCTATAGATAATAATACTCATAATAAAGTTAATCAGTTTTTTTTTTGTTTGTTTGAACTCGCTAATCCCTGGAACTACAAGTCGGATTTGAAAAATCTTTTTGTGTATTTTTACACCGCTAATCTATAATAGAGTGGTAACAACACTAACAACAAACCAATTAAAATCTCCCAAACTTATCCGAAACCCGCCACACGGAGAGGACAAAATGCCTGCTGAACTATGTCCATGACACTCCGGATGCAGAACTGAGGAGTCGGCAGAAAAGTGCATCGGCCAAATGTAGCAGTCACCTTGGGGGAATTAATTAAATAGTTTAATTAAATTCAGAATGGATTTCACGTTTCGACTCTGGTCCATGAGGGAGGATGAAGCGATTGGGAATGGCAACGTAAGATCTTTTTTAGGCTATGTAGATTTTGCGAGGCTCTCTGTTGGCTCTCACGACAAAAATAAATCGTTCTTTCCTGTTGAACCTACTAACGGTAACCATGTTCCACGAAGTGCATTTTTTCCTGTTAGATATCTAAATGGAATTTTTATAAACACTATTTCAGTTTATGTTTACGCATTAGACCTCAGGCAAACTGTATGAACTAACACATTACAATCTCGGGTTAGCAAAAGCTGAGTTTAAAAATAACTTTAAGTTTCTGTGCAATAATTAATATAATATAATATGATGATCAGACGATAAAAGACGATAACAGATACCAATATTAAGACAGCAATTTTATTTTAAATCTTAACAGATCGCATGCACGATTGAATTCTAAACACAGTAGGTAATAGAATATTCAAAACTGGCACCGAAATGGCGTTCCAATGTAGGCAAATCTTTGCTGAAAAATATGAATAGCTTGCAACATTGGCGAACCTGGCCTAGCCTTGCCTAGCTCTTTCCGCAGTCTCGTCACGTTCTGCCGAATCACCTCGTGCATCGTGGATAGTATGCATTCAATGCAGATGAATCCCCTTCATGATGCCGCTCCAATTTTGATATTTTCAAAATTTTAAATATACTTTAGGCATAAACATTTTAATTTTAGTCTAGAAACGATACATGAAGCTCAGATTGTACCATACACCATACATACATATATTTTTTTATAGGAAAGTGGTAGCAATATTTGCAATCCTGTCAATAAATATTAAAAATAAAAAGTAACTGGCAAGTTTTTTGAAATTGTCTACGGACAATTTTCTGGTGATTTTATAAAAAACTTTCGCAAACAATCCAGAATATCGTTCTTTTATAAAGGTAAATAGGGTCTTAGCTAAATTATAAGCTAAATTTCCTTACAAAGCACGTGTCATATTAGATCACAATATTCCCGCGCCACCGCTCATATCGCCAGCAGGGCGTTAAACTCCTTTCGCTCGCCTGAATTTCATTGCCTGAGTCACGGTTAAATCAATAAAAATGGAGGCATAACACCGTAAGAAACGTGTCATCTTTAATTAAATAAGAAACGAGGTGGATTGAGGGAACACGAGCGTATTAATGAAACCTTTAAATTTAATCAACAAAAGACAAAACTAATACCTAATTGATTTTGTTAGGGTAGAATATCAGGACATAACTTTGTAGACAAAAGTCCTATTTGTTATCGTATGTGTAAACTGCTAAATATTTAACTATCATTGAAGATTTACGAGTAAATTATCGCCTCTAAATTGGTCGAAACCCAAATCGCAGAGCAATAAGTATGCGAGCTGTATGATATGCGTGGTCCTTTACTGTGAGCTTTCTTCGTAAGTTCAAGATGCTTGGGGAATTATAGATTGAGCTATGCCAGGTTTGGAACTTTGGAAGCTCCAACAGGTACTAAATGAAGCAGTCCATGCATGTTCATTCAACGCAGAAAGTACCTTAGTCTTACTTCCTGTTCTACGTCCTGTGTTCTATCCAATTAAAGTGTCCCACAACAACCGGAAATTTATTCTTATTTCAAGGTTAAAATGTGCATGGGTACTTCTGTGCTCGGCGGACCTTACCTGCCCTGTTTACTCTCTTATAACTTGCACCGATTGACAAGTCGAGTCAGACTCTGGTCTTACGGCCAGCGGTGACGGCACCGATTTTAAAATTAATTATAATCATGCTCCAATCAAGACAGCGATAATTTTTTTCACCAAACCCTAAGTATGTGTGTACTAGACAGTTTGTAAAAGTTATATTTAAGTTGCTCTTAACTCTTAAGTGATTTTCACTGCTCAGCCAGATGGCTGTTGTTATTGATAGAAAATAAATTGAATTGAATTGACTTCTATTACTTAATAAAATATTTATTTCATTACTATCAAAATCAACACCTCACAGCCCCACAGCTGGGCACGAATCTCCTCTTAAATATGAAAAGGATTCAGACCATATTCCACCACGCTGGCCGAATGAGAATTGGCAAAGTTGACATGCCTTTTAAAAATTTTTATTGAGAACTCTTAGACATGCGGAGTACAAACAATATCGTTTACATTTATAAACATTGAACACGTACAGTTAAAGCTCCGCGATCTGCAATCTGAGGTGATCCTTATCCCTAATAATTAAATCTCGGCTTGTGACGTCACTCGAATAATAATTAAACGGAACGCGCCGCACCGCTGAACGCTGATCTTTCAACCTGGTTTCACCCACGCCGAGGAACGAGAGGTAAGTAGGCAAGTTTGATTAATTCTACGACAAATCTATATATAATCTACATATAAAATGATAAAATGCTTTGCCTTGCATGACTGACGGATCAATGCACAGCATCAACCGCTGATCGTAGACACCTCAAACTTGGAAGGTGTATTGTAACCAGATATTATGTTTGTATGACATGGGCATCCGATGACAAAGGATTTCCCTACGGAGGTGAAAAAGAGGGGATAAAGTTTGTGTGGGACAAGGACAACGTAATTCCTTGATCCAATTAGTTATAAAACCTACGCGGACGAAGTCGCGCGTATAAGCTAGTAGGAACTAATATAAAGTTAATAGATTTTCTTCTCACTAGCTAGCAATAAAAATTACGCCCGATACGATGTAATTTGGAAGGCCGTCAATTAGGACGCAGCTGAAGTGAAGACCCTTCTAGCGTGTAATGGCCGGGGGGTAAATTGTAATAAATAGAATGACGTCAGCTGCGGTTTAATATTAGTGTAATAGAAATTTTCTCTATTAAAGTTTGATCACTGCATAAGTAAGTTGAGTCTTGAGATTATAGCTGTGTGTCTTAAGGTTACAGCTTCTTCATACGTAGCGTGGGCTATCGCCGCCCCTTTTGTCAATTATAAATTCGTTTCATCGACTCCCATCTTTACTGCCCTAAAATCACATCTGCCGTCCTAGGGCCCAAGGTTCCATCATCGTTACCCACGATCGCTACTACTGCGAGAGTATAATATTTATATTATTTATTGTGAAATTTAGCCCAAAAACCTGCCGCCCGGGCGGGACTCCCTTGCCGCTCCTACAACGCTGTGCCACTGTTCTTCTTTAAACTGCGCGACAATGGCCGCGACAACGAAATAACTATAATAATTATAATACGTACAGCGAACACTTTGAAACCCGTAAAGTTATATAACAATAATGTTAAAAAGTCATTTAACTTAATTTTGTCAGACGATAAAGCCTATACTATTACTGTAAGCCTAGTCCTGTCCATTAACGCGCGTCTGAAGATTTTTCTTCCGCAAACGGCGAGCGGTAAATTGTTATAAATTGTTCGCGTTGTTATAAATGCAGTCATTTATTTATTCGCTGTTACAGCTTTCGGTTCAGTGGATTCACCTAAGTTACTCGTATTCAAAGTTGTAGTGCACATACTTAAATTTAAGACTTATATGGTTTTCTCATGGGTGCCGTTGTTAAAACTGGACCAAATTAAAATGGGACCTTACGTGAAGCACCAAATTTCAAATAAGAAAAAAGTCATCTAAATCCGTTCACCCAGTCGAAAGTTATGAGGTAGCAAAAATAAAAAAAAGAAATAAAATACAGTAGAATTGAATCCTCCTTTGGTTAAAATGTTTAAAAGAGCTAGGATGTAGAAGGAGAATTCGTGAACGGTCCTCGATTGCCTGTCTTGTCTCACGCGATGCGATGAACGCGTTCCTCTAAGTGGATTTTCAGGTACTAAGGGTTTTTTTTCTTGTAGGTATACCTTTAACATTTTCGACTTTCAGAATATTTTGAACCGCAGGTCACAGAAATGTGTTGCTCCAAGTTTGTGTATTAAAGTTTTATGAAACATGTCCAGAGCAGTACGTGAACAGAAAAATTGTGTTGAAACGCTACTACGATTGCGAAAAGTCGCGTGAAAGTCGCTGAAAGAGAATTTTAACAGTAGGTATTTTAACACTAAAAACGCAGGTCACAGATGATGAAAATGTCGAGTAATGTCTGTGTGTCGTATAAATTATGCCATCTAATTTTATTAATCTTCATTTTGTTATCACGGACAGACACTACAATATTATTTATTCGTAAACTAGATGTACCAATCAAGATACTCTCACGCCGTACTCGATAAATAAAAAGCTGATTTTCAAGATGTATCTACGAGAAACAATAGTAAGTGACTTGGTGGTCGTATTTTTAATATTACTAACCGCGTACGAAGTTCATTTGTTTCGCTTAATAATGCAGCTTTGGTCTGCCTGTCTTACATGAAGCTGAAAAATAATAGCGCTTTCGGGACAACAAGAATTAGTGCCCTGTTTAAACATTTGTTCAATAATAAACAGAATCAGAATTAATTTTATTGCGGAATTAAGGTCCCTTACAAATATTATAGTCAAAGAAATTTCAACAATGTCAAATTTCGGCCACAGATAAATATTGTAAAGAGAAACATGATAATTGCCACATGATTGTTTGCGAAATCACCTCAAAAGAAAAATTGTACTGTCTCAAAAGGACACGCGGCCCGTTCCATATAATAATGTATCGCACATACTTATATTAGTTACTACAAGAGCCATTTCACACGCGGAGAGAAAACTTTAGATCCCTTTTTAAGTACCACCGAAAGAAAATTGCCAACTTTTGTGACAACAGACCCAGATACACAAACTTTTGCACCAACACGTGTCGGTAGCATAAAAGTTGGTATTTCTTGCTGGAAAAGTTAGTATTATTTAATTTTGTTGCATGCTACATGTTTCACTGACGAGTCTTCATGAATTTCCATGGTTTCTTTCCACAACTGGGAAAAGCCTGAGCATGCTCCCGCACGCTCCAATGCAATTTAATGGAGGTACGGGTTGGTGGACAACCAGTGTTGTCAAATAACCCAAAAGGCCTCCGAATAGATTTAACGACTGTTATCTATCTATAACAGCCGGGACATGCCCTCCTAAGCGTGGAAGCACGCATGAAAATTTTGTCTTTAGTGGTCACCCATCCGAGTACCGATCGCACCCAAGGTTGCTTAATATTATATGTGGAATCGCTTTCGATGTACAGAAGGGGGCTATGCGCGTTTCATCTATATTACCAGCTGAATCTAGCTTTCGTATTTAGGCTGGACCATGCTGACTCAGCGACGGTATTCATAAACAGTTATGTAAGAACGTATACTGAAGTTCATTTCTTCATCTAAACCGTAATTTTTCTTAACTTCCTACAGCTCACACTATACCAGAGTAACTACGCTGTGTAATTACAGCATAGACATAATATAGTGGCTAATGCTGATGTATGGCGGTAACAAATTACTGCTATAGAACACGACATTACCTGCGTTGCGATCCCGATAATTACGCGCATTTGTCCTTTCATTGCCTTTGTCAGATTATTTTATATCGCTACTAATTTCACATTATCATTAGTAAGCGACCTGACAATCCCATCCTAGCTGCCTTCTTTTGTAAGAATAAGCTGACAAAACCAAATATATAACATGTCATAATCAGCCTTACCTTCATTATACTATTTAAAACGGAATTTGTAAGGTCTTAAAAAGTTTTTCGTTTCGAGACAGACACAATTTCAATAAACTAAATATTATGTGAAAATAAAACATTATACCTATCCTTAACCCTATATATAGGTACTATGCTAAAATAATACATGTATAGAGAATAGAAGTTACGAATAAAACTAGGAATAGACATGAAGATTATCTTGTTGAACTATAAAGTGTTTTATGATAGCTGCAGTGCCGCTGCATGACCTGTAAAAATCCGAGAAACAAATTTTACATCCACTTCTAGAAGTTTTACTGTCTCCATTTCGTTTCCAACTTTATATGCTTGTATAACAAGCTTTTAAAATAGAATTGAGATATTAAACTTCATTATATCAATATTGAGGCTGTATTGAAAGACTTCGATGGTTCATAGGTTCCTACCTAAGAAAGACTTCCTCTTCAGGATGCGAAACATCACAGCTTTCCTCATTTGATATAATAGTTTTCTATCAGAATGTACGGTACAGTGCTTTATAGATTAAGAAGAATAATAAGAAAAATCGATCTATAGCTACTCATCTTTGGATTATGGAGCCCACAGTCGCGGTCTGCTGTCTAAGTTCTGACCATCAGCTATTTAATAACAAAATAGCAATAGTACAGCAAAATGGTCCAGTTCTCCATCGACTTGAGGATTTCAAGATTATCATGCATAATGGAGACTGCATCGGATATTGCAAGTTTGATATCCAGTAATTTTCTGCTACTCCGTCCAGTAAAACAAATAAGGGTTACTTAAATCTAATGTAATTGAAATTGAACTTGAACTTGTGCCACTGAAACACCTTTATCATCTAAAATTTACTGGAACAGATAATGGACTTTAAGACTCTACAAATCGCGCCACCGACAAATAAATTTGTAAAATTTAATGAAGCTCGATCCAGCTATACTGTGCTACAATCTGGTACATAGATAAGTAAATCCCAGGAATTTTGAACTGCTATGCAGTCATTAAGTTGTTGGTGTGGGGTTATGATTTTGATCGGAACGTTCCAAAAATAAACGATTGAAGTCCATTTCACCTTATCTAGGTGAAATAACCAGATACAAGACCTGTCTCCTTGTAGAAGGCTGGAAGAAACTGCCGTCTATTTAGAGGTCTTGCGACTTGGTCGTGAAGATTTTGTATATGTTCAAAATGGTTTGAGTAAAGATCGTGAGCAAATTTATAGAAGTCGTTACGGTATTGTGATATTAGGCGGATAAAAAGAAAATTTTGATTTTATGATCCATTTATGTTCAATACAATTATGTTTGTTAGTATTTTTGGGGCTTTTATCGGCGGTTTCTGAAAGTCTGGTTGAAAAATTATTTAACTATCACGTATTAACGGATAATACTCTGAAACACACACACACACACACTTTTACCGCAATTGAAAATAAATTGTTTCAAAAGAATTTCATATCAAGGATTTCTAAAGCGTAAATATAAGTTAAGTTGCTAATTAGAGCTCAAATTGAAATTGCTAACACTGCGAGATGCCATTGCCAAGTTCAACGTAACATACCTAATTAGGATCGTCTGTTCGAAAGCGTAACTTTCGTTTTGTTAGCAATATTAGCGACTTTAGCCCTGTTAGCTTCAAGTCACCGAATACGAGCGTTACCTACAGTGTCATTATGTCATAGAGACTCATAAAAGACACACTAAGAACTGTTGTCGTAGCCTCTTATATGGAAAATACGTATTGAAAAATTAAGACCAATTCCAAGGCCGTGATAATCTTCTGTTTTTAAAAAGGCAAAGAAAAAAACAGCTATCGTACGTAGTCTACATTCGAAGTTGTTGCGTTCAGGAATTGGTGAAAATATTTGTTAAAATTACTGCTTAAAACGCACGAATCAAAAGTACAATAAAATGCGACCGGCGACAGTTCTGCTGACATCTGCATTTCTGACGTGTATCGTCTTCAGCGAGGCTGCGAGTGGAAGGAGTGATATTGAGCAGAGAGGAAAGAAAAAAAAGATAGCATTATTTGGTGAGTTTTCAATATTTTTTATTGAATCAACATCGGATTTAAGGTGTTAGATTTGTTTTTAACTTTTATGGCGCCAATCTCTTGAGTGTTAGCAATTTTATTGCTTTTCATTGCATGACTATATTTCAGTTATGTTCATGTAATTGTAAATGTTATTGAACCGAAAAGTTTTTAAGTTATTTCAACCCTTGTATAATTTTTTCAACCTGAACTTATTCTAAATGCCATCCATTGAGCATCAAGGCACCAATGGCCCATTACTACTCTATGCGGCGGGAACGGAAAGGAAATTGCAAGCTTTTATTTCCATTATGTTGTGTTGCATTTTATTGAACATTTTATTTTATTTGCAAGAATTTTAAATCTTAGTTATAAAATACTTTTAATTTTATATCATCTTTTTTTAATATTGCATAGTGGAAGTTGGAAGTGGAAAAACTCCTTTCGTAGTGTCAATTATTTTATGTACTTAGGTTTACTCTCAGTTCTGTGTAATTAGGTTTAGATTTACCTGAGCGGGTAAACTTACGTTATATCTTATTCTTCTACAGTATACTTCGCCGACATCATCCTGAAGAAAATCTTCATCTTCAAGCTGATCTATGCTTTCATCTTCTGGGTCGTGATCCACAAAGCCGGCTACTTCCTGTCCTGGTTCGTGGGCTACCTGAAGGAGAAGAAGCATGAACATCACGAGCATATCGACCATGTACCTCACCACCACTTTGATCACGGACCACCGAACTACGAGCCCTCGTATTACGGGCCTCCGAGCTACGGACCTCAGTATGAGCCTTATAGAAGACAAACTCATGGAATTTAAAGTTGGTAGGGTCTTGAAAAATAGTTGTTTTTACACGTTAATGAGTAGCCAACTAGCGTGTGGGACAACTCAGGGAGCTACTCCAGGAACCACACCTTCCCAACGGAAACACACGGAACTAGAACTGAATTATTTTAAGGCAGGTTTTGAGGGCGGCGGTGGTGGAGACCTCCCCGCGCCAACTGATAGTAATTAATTTTTTTTTACATTTATTAAAAATTAATTTTTATACAGTTTGTATCATGTTGTGTGTATAAAACATTACTTTAAGAGAATACCGCGTAATGTATGGGACTGTCCATTAAAAACTAAAATTTTGTTTTTGAAATAAACAAAGCTACTTAATTTATAAATATAAATTGTATTTTATACTAGAATACGTATTTGTGGTTAGGAAGGTACCAAAAAATACGAGTAGAATCAATCACATCAACTTATACGAAAGCAATAAATTGTTACAGACTAATTTTATTTATTTAATTTATTAGGTATCTGTGCCATTTCTCTGTCTATTTAGAGATTACTTTTAACATAATTTGCTACTTAGTTTCATCATTCACTTATTTAATTAAGCCTCACTTTGCGTCTATAAAATAATATCCCTAAGTCTTCGCTTAAACTATAAGCGATGAAAAGTATTACAACTCTACATAATAAGTTTCGAAGAATAACTTGCCACGTGCAACGGCGAAGCTTTTAAACTGAGAATATAAAAATTAAGAACTTCCTTGAAGTTTAGCGGCGAGCTCACAGGCAGCTTAAAGATATTTTGTTCAGCCATCATAGTTTTAAAGTTATATGTATACTATAATGTGCGCGTAAGCGCTAATGACAGGCGAGACATTAGTGCGATTGGCAAAGACTTCTCGAGATGGGTAATTTATAACTTTTGGTTTGGGTTGTAATTTATAAACTTTACTGGTATGGGCAGAATTTGTACCGACCGTCAGATTATCAATCCTCTGATTAGTATTTCTGCTTAGATAGTGTATCTATCTCTTAACCTATCTCTTCGCCATTTTAAACATAACTCTATATAGGATGTGATTACGATTACTATAAGCAGGCGATACACGACGGACGCCGTTAAACCTCTTAGCTGCCATAACGAAAGGATATTAAGGAACCGTGCACCGGTTACTGTGAGTTATAACTAGTTCGAACCGAAATCTCGGGTGACCATGTTGTTTAGAAATATACGAACATTGAATTAGTACAGTTGATTAGATGGCTTTGAATGTGGTGAAAAGGCTTACTATTTTTCTGATAAGTTCAGATATGTTCTGAGTGCATATTATGTTCAGTTTATTAATAAAGGTATTAATTACACACTGTTTGTAACATAGAAACGGTAAAAGTTTTAGACCTGTGTGGTGAAGTGGTTACCACGGCGGTTCGTTTTTCGGTAGGCTTTCGATTCCCAGCGGGGCTGAAGTTTCAATGATAAATTTGGATTTTTATGACCAATCTAGGTAATTGTCTTTTGTGTGTCCGTGGTACCCACTACACAGGGAATCTTAGTGTGAGCCATTATTTTTATTTAATTTATATAAAGCTTAAACTGCAGATTATCCTTAAAAATAGCTAAAAACAGTAGACACCGCAAGATGTAGCATCTGTTTAAGCAATAAAAATTCTTCGCTTACAAAGTTACTTAGAATCCATGTATCGATAAATTCTAGAAAAATCTGGATTATCCTAAGAAACATAATATTAACTTGGTCACTATATTAGTAAATGGTACTGTTTAGAACCAATAAAATGTATGTTCCGCCGGCAAAATAAATGAGTCACGTTTGCTAGGAAAATATTGGCAGTTTTACAACTGAAACGCAATATTAAATTGTCTTGGAGGAGCCTTCGATAAGTAGTGGGTTTAGGTCAATGCCTTAATAAGCCTTGATGGGAGTGATGGAAGTTATGCAATGCATGGCGTGTATAGGTGAAATCTCCATTTTGATATCTTGCCTATACAAGTCTCAGACGCAGCGTTATTTGCTATTATATTTTACTAATAAATAATAATAATAAATACCGCCTCACACTCGTAGGCTCACACTAGGATTTCCTTTGTCGTGGGTGTCACGGACACACACAAGGACATTACACAAACATCCAGACCGAGAACAGAAAATTAAATTCATCACTTAAATTTCTGCCCCGTCGAGAATCGACTCTTTACTACGGACCAGCATGGTAGCCATTATACTACATTACCAGTACCACATTATACCCCATGCAACACAGAAGAGAGACACACAAGTTATTGAACAAAATGGGAAAAAAAAAACTCACCAATAAGTATTTACCATGCATAGAAGCGACACGTTTTTACGGCCCGTGTAGATAGGGTACTCGAACGTACCTCGTTTCGAGGCGAATTGGATCGGTGTATAATAGAGCAGTAACACTCGCATAAAGTTGCCTAACGAATTTCCCATAAATCCACATCGGATGGGGCTTCGCGATTATAAACCGTTTACGTGTATCATAAAACAACATGGCTGCGTGGCGTGCAGTAGAACGTGACTTGCGTTTCAAGTCGAGCAAGTAGATACATTAAATAATTTGGAAAATTCAAAATTTCATGCCTCACACCATGGTATTAAATAAGTGGCAGAAAGTCGGAAAAGACAATTTGTGAAACAAAGAGAAAGAAGTATCGAAATGAGTACGTACGTAGTAATAACGACAAACTAACTCAAAATTAAAAAAAAAACATATAAGGTATTTGTATACATTAGATGAACGTTAAATGATAGGTTAATCTCTCGGCTGTCCCGGCATTCCTTTAAAATCAAGTGACTGTAAATGTGATGTAACTGATTGTTATATTATGTGATGTAATGTTAGACTTTAATTAAGTATATTTATTATTTTATTGCATTTGACATGTAACATAATTCGCCTTGGATGTACTTGTACAATTTAAGCGAGCCGTTTTTCATCCATCCATCATCCATGTTTTATTTTGTACTAAAATTTAATAGGAGTCAATAAAAATCAAATCTAAGATAATCTTCTCGTTACCTTCCACGTTCACTTGAAGCGTGCTATAATCGATCCTACACAAAGTCGAGGTTGAAAATAAATTGAACGTAAAGCCAACTTCCATTATATGAGAAAAGTATGAGCTAAACTTAAGAGGGTGAATGGTTGACTACCAGAACTCACGCTCTGAAATAATCTAGATTTATTATGTATAACATATATAATTAAGTGATAATTTATCGTTGTCTAGAACGATGTCTTGAAATTATTACATGGAAAAAGTTTGAGAAAAACTAGAGCCGAAAAAATTTGAGGTTTTCCGATTTTTTTTCGGTTTCTTTGCGTTAATCTCAAGCCCGCTAATCTCAGAAACGGCATAACTGAATTCAGTTATGGGGTTCGGAAACTTCGTAAACTTCTTTCAGAAAATCCATCAATTGTCTTTAAACCCATCTTCAATACAGCCTTTAAATTTTTGCAAGTCGAAAGAACAAAAATAAAACGGTAAGAATAGAGCTACCGGTAGCAGATTGTATTCTGCAACAAATTCACTTATCTTTTGGCGCAACACTACAAAACTTTTGTTGAAGCTGAATCGGAGAAAAGAAAAAACAGGGTTAGAGGAATCGAATCTGTAAAGACCGGGAAAAGACAAATCAACGTTCGGAAGAGCTTGGTAACGGACAAAAGGAACACTCACAAGTTTCTTGACTTTCTTTGGTCACTGTTGGCTCTGGCTCTAAGTGCTTTTTTTACTGAGGACTATTGAATTCACTATTGCTAAGGTTTCGCTTACCTTCAACGCCAATACCTTGAGGTTTGATGATAGTTATGACTTCAATAGAGGTTTTATCTGATAATAAGTGGTCATATGCTACTTATCGACACCCGAGTTTAAGTACAAATAAGATAGAGTTCCAATCTAAAGGCATACATGGATTCTTTGCTACACTTACTGTTCATGAAGACATTATTATTTAGAATAGTAAATACATTCATATTTCAGCACTTCGTCTCACTGACAACAGAGAACAAAATTTTGAACTCTTAAAGCAAATCACCCAACGCATTTGCATCACAATGTAAACTACTTTCGTTCTTAATAAGGTGAAATTTTTAAAAGCGTGAAATTTGTATACTCAAATACTTGCACGTAGAACTCGAGTTTGGAACAAAGGACCCGTAATCGCTTCCACACAAGTACATTTGTCACGGTCCGGGAAAAGTCGGCGATTTGTTTAACTGCTGAAAACAAAGGAACTTTCCTTCAGTAACAAATCTGCGGGTTTAAAACCACCTGTATTTATTTAAAGCTGTCCAGGCTGCGTAGTTCCATGAACGTTGCCGTTCGAATGTTAAATTTCTTACAAAAAGCAATTTCCGCCACTAACAGTTACAGATTAAAAGTTACAATCGGAAAGGGCCGGATTATTTGAGCGCGCGCCAAAGTGGTGTACAGATAAAAAATTAAATATTTATTGTTGTTTTTACACGAAAATGTGGAAAGTTGTTATTGTAATGGCGTTGTTTGTTATGTGTTGTTACTGTATCGAAAGTAACGAGTCGTTGTCCGAAGAGGCGAGAGCTACTAAGAAGAAAAAGACATCTGCTAGATTAATAGGTGAGTTTTGATTTAGAAAAAAAAAGAAAATAGGTTTATTTAAAAAAATTAAATGTGATAATTGTATTAATACTATCTATACCTACTAAGCAATACGAGTACGCCATTGTCTTTTTCTTTTAAATATTTTTCTCTCAACATTTCTAACCTAAGGTTGTCTGGTAGAGATCGCTGTAGGGATAAAACAGATCTTCGTGCACATTTGCTGTAATTGTTATTTTTCCATTTTGCTTTTACTTTGGTGTACAATAAAGACTCTACCTACCCTACCTTCATCTTACGATATTTCTTACTGATCTTACAATATCTAAATAAAGACTATAGTATAAATTAATAGTAATAGATATGAGAAGTTACAATAATCTTTAAATTAAATTAAACCATTAACTACGCTTTATTTACGCTTGTTCTTAGAAAGTACTGAAACCACCCAACAAACATTATTTAATGATGGCATTAAAACTATTAAAATCCGAATACAAGGTCATTAAAATATTGAAACTATATCGGTATATAGTTTCAGTATTTTAATATTCTAAAGCAAATAAGCTGAAATCATCGGTGAATAATATATGAATAGGTACTCAACGAGTATGTGAACAAATTATCTCTAAATGCATCATACTCATAAATTTCGCTTGGTGAAATATGAAAATTAACGGTTTTATCTATTGATCTGCAATACATATTTGCTAGCGCGGCTAATTTGCATCTCGCAGAATATTAGCCATTTTGAACATGTATTGTTGTTTGGAAATTTATACTCTGTTCAAAATGTTATCAGTATTTGTAACGCTTTTCCACAATGATCTTATATTATGTTCACAACTTCCAACATGATAAGATCGTGTTGGAACGTATTAATGTCGTAAATATACTTCTGTTACCATATTAAAAGTATGTCAAACTTAGAACTACCTACAATACACGAAAGCGTTCAGCCTAGCTGTCTATACATATAAATAAAATTGGGGTATCTGTTTGTAATATTAAAATAACCGCTAATTACTAACTGCATATGCATGTATACACGTTACCTACATATACCAAAATAACATTTTTCACAACTTTTGTCTGTCTGTCTGTTTGTTTGTTCCGGCTAATCTCTGTAACGGCTGGACCGATTTTGACGGGACTTTTAC
>DWQK01000415.1:0-21318 GCA_018231225.1 Noctuana stator
CCAGCGGGGCTACGCGCGCTTCACTACTACAGGAGAAAACTATGTAAGTCTTAAATTTGCATTAAGATAATTTTGTATTCGGTTGTTTTCGTGATGCGAGTATTTGTATCAACAAATTTGATTATTAAAAATGTAAAGCGATTATTTACATCAACAAATTTAACTCTAAGTTTTACCCGGTCTCTGCCCTTTGTAGCACCTTATGGTCACAGTACAAACATATAATGTGTACGTTTTGAAAATTATCTTAGGAATGGCTAAATTATATCGAAGGACCGGCCCTCCATTATCCCGAATGCCGAGCATTTATGCGAATACCACCCTTATTACCCAAAGGGTTCACAATTTGCTTGCACTGTTTGCCTTGGGACTATCGCGGTGTTGAACCTAATTCTCATTCGTAGCACTCTTATCCTTTTATGTGATAAACTTGAACCATTTTGGATTAAAAAGGGCTATACATACCCCTAATTATTAAGCTCCGTTAAAATATTTGAATGGTTGACACGATTAGAGGGACAAGAAATAATTTGTAGGTTCAAAAAATTAAGAGCATTTTTTATACCTTGTATTTATTTATATTTATAGAGGACTAGCCATGCTATGCAAGCGACTTCGTCCGCGTGAACTTAAAAATCCGTTCTAAAGAGAAATAAAAAATGTGAAAATCCTGGAAAACCTGAAATAAATGGGAGAAAAAGTAGCCTATGTTAATAGCGAGGCCCTTAAGTATCTTAATAACAAATTACATCACAATCTGTTCAGCGATTTGGCCGTGATGTCACATACGAGTTACTTTCGCATTTATAATATTAGTATAAATAACGTACATTCACTTCGCATTATTTCACTACATTATAATGATATATATGTATACGTAAGTATATCTACATATAGGCACATCAATACGATTTCACGAAACTAAAATAAAATTGAAATATGTTTCATTTTTTTAACAGTCAGCGTGTAGAAATTATTAAATTCGTAAAGGAGATTAGAGGCAAGGGAATCTAATAAAAGTAAACATCCCCTTTGTTTTACGAGCGGAAATAGCGTAATAATCATAGCGTGGCGCCCTCTAGGGACGGACGATGAAGTTTAAAGGCTGTGCTCGACTGGAGCAAACGGTATGATGTTGAAAACAACTTTTTACCCACGAACTTTAACGATTTGCGTATTTTACCTAGATTTTTTTATCGTTTATGAGTAGCAAACGAGCGCGCAGACCACCTGATGTTAGTAGTCAAATGTTACTGCAACCCATGGACATCCACGGCCAACCTTGAATAAGTGTAGTCGTTACAACTCATGAGGACTAAGATGGTCGTTTCAAATATAGTGTGTCCGTCCGGCAGCAACTCTCCCCAACCGAAACACAAGTACTTGCTTCACGGTGGGTTATGAGCACAGCGGTAGTACCTCATTGGGCGAGCTCTGTAAGCTCCACCACCTACAACGTGTGGTGCAATCTATACTAATATATAAAGCTGAAGAGTTTGTTTGAACGCGCTAATCTCTGGAACTACGAGTGTCTGATAGCTACACTAATGAGGAAGGTTATAGGCTATCAAGCGTAAGTTACGTCACAATTCTTAACGCGGGTGAAACCGCGTGACACAGCTAGTATTGAAATAATTTTTTTATATCTCCAAAAATGGTATAAATATGGCAGAACCCTAAAAGTAGGTTGAGCATGAAGAAATTTAATATGAAGCGCATGCACTGTTGAGTTTTACTACAAATAAGGTTTGGTTTAATGATGGAGACAGTAACGAGCATTGACGGTTGTGAGCTGAGTGTACGTAAATGTAGAGGAGGAATTTTAAATTTTCAGTACCTTATACGTATGATTAAAAGTATTGAAACCTTTTTACTTAAGAATATCGTTGCCTTTGTGCTTCATTTGTTCAATTTTGAATTTTGTTGACGACCTGTGTGGTGTAGAGGTTACCACGTCAGTACACCATTCGCAAGGTCCCACCAGAAGTTTAAGTGATGAATTTAGATTTCTGTTACCGGTCTGGGTGTTTGTGTATTTGTCTTTGTTTATGTCCATGGCACCCACGACACAGGGAATTCTAGTGTGGGGCTGTGAGTGTGAAGCGTTGAAGCGTTTATTTTCAATCAAATTTTCTGGAAACTGATATATATTAACCTGCCTGAAAAGTGAAAGTCTAAGTCAAAAATTTTTAATCATCATAAGGTACACGTATACTCTGGATAAACACTGGATCCATTCTTTGTGGGCTACTACTAATTGGGACCGACGGCTTAACGTGTCCATCCGAGTACTGACCGCGCTCGAGGTTGCTTAACTTGTGAGATCTTTCAATCTACTCGTACACTTAAAGGAAAGAAAGAAAAATTAAATAAGTCTACCAGCCCCGCTGGCTAAGCTTTCAATGGACGCTAATCCGAAAAAGAAACAAAATAAATTACTACCGTATTGTGACATTAGGAGGAATAAGAAAATTTGATAGCACTAAAGTTAATACTTCAAGCGCAGTTTATCTTCTCCGCCCACCATTTTGCGGACAACTGACTTAGATAGCTATCAACCACCATTAATTTCCACTTTGGCACCAATCTCCGTCAGAACCACAACTGAATCTACCGCAAGATGACTATAAAGTACCAAAGATTACAACAATATGATCTAGGTATTTTATTTTTGATTTAGACATTTGAGTTATGTTCGTTTAGAGAGATTTAGAGATCTATGATTAGAGTTTTGTTTAAGGATTCCTTCATACCGAAGCGACATACGTACGAGTATATACACGGATCCACCACAGCGCACGAGTTAGGTACCTTGTAAGATTTACAAGGTGGTAGAACTAGGACAGATCGTCTGGGAAGGTACCGCCGTTGCCCTCGTGATCGATCGTGAAGCACATTTTGTGGTATTCTTGTGTTATTTAGGCGATCATCTCAGTCCTCGTAAGTAACAACGTCTCACGTATTACCACAGACAGTAATTCTTTACTATTTAAGATTAGAAGTGAGTGTCCATTGGTTACCACTTAACATCAGGTAGCCTGGCTCTTTAGCTATTCGTAAACGATAAGAAAAAGTTGGGAACGCACTTTAATAATACACCAGACTCTCAAAGTACAGTTTTAGAAATACAAAGTAAAATCCAAATAAATCGTAGTTTAACAAAGTGGAGCTTCTACTTATAAAAACGTACTAGTTTTAAGGTGTCAATACAAAAACGTTTCAGCGTAAAAATATGTACCCATTTTTGCAGAGGAAAATTGAAAAGCAGCCTTTAAAATAAAAATGCACAGAAACGAATCGACTAGTTTCTGTACTGTACCTTTTTCGTCCACTCGACGATAAAAGCTATTTTATTCGGATTTTTCGGAAACTTATAGGTACGAGTACGTTCTGAAATAGCGTTCGGAATTTTCTCACCTGCGATATCGTGATGCGATGTCCGCGATCGTAACTAGAGCGTAGAAAACGCCAGTTAACTGGGATGTAGCTAAATTTTCATGCACAACGTAATATAATAAAGTGTTCCTGTAGTGGAATTAAATGAGAAACATTTAATTTATACACTAAGCCAACTAGACAGGCAGACTAATCCGGATGGTATGTGATCACTGATTAGATTCAAAGTGAGTTCGCGTCGGAAATTATTTTCGAAAATAACTGTTATTTTAATTAATTACAATTACGACGTGGGTATTGACACTTTACTTCAAAAGCGGACTGAACAAAACAATTGAAAGTCAAACAACAGAACATACATTTTTCAAATTTCGAATATTACAGTTACAGCAAAACAAGTTTCACTCTGCCAGAGCTGTCAGTTTACAGAGTACCTCTGGAAATTCACAACATGCACGTTTAATTTATATTTAAATTGACAGTCCTTTAAAACGGCAATAAATTTTTTTATATTACTTCAAATAGATAGTAATTTATTGATGAAAGTTGCGAATTTAAAATGTTTATACACAATACAAATAACTTTGATCCCTCACTTTACTTTCTTACTGACGTTGAGCGTCTTATAAGCGGATTAAATTTTCGAAATGAGCTCTAACGAATTAGCGTGGGGGCAAAATTTTCTATTTATTGGCTCGCTATAATTTCCCTGAGGATCCACTCGCCCATTCCATTGTTGCGTTGACGGAAATGAGGAATTGCTTGGTAATTGCGTTGATATAATCAAATTTTAATCGTCGATGTTGATTGGATGACTGAAAGTGTTGCAGCCACTGCGCTGACTAGACCTTTTGATGAATTCGTTTCTACGGCCTTTTGTAAGTTCGACTTCACTAGATGTAGAAGATTAAAAACAGATAAACTAAGATTAATTCTAATTGTTAGGTCAAAAATACGTCTAATTTTGTCTAACTTAACTTTTAAACGTACATTTCAATACGAAAAATTTTAAACCTACTTAAAAATATAGTTGACCCGCGTTTAAATTTCATAAAACAAAATAAATCCGAAACCACGTCTTAAATTCATTACCTGCTAGTCTCAGGCATATTTTTTTATAATTAAAACCGTTGGTATTTATCTGAGATGACTCACAGAATATTAAATTAAGCCACGCCAAGAATAAAACGTTTCTTTGCTTAAAAAAGTCTTGTCTGCGTACCACAGCAATTTATAAGCGTTTGAAGTGTTTTCGAATACAATTTATATCGCTAACGTGATATAGAACACCTAATAAGCTTAATCAAATTTAAACGAGAACAATATTATGGTGATTTAGAAAATCTTGTGCAGGTAACTTATACCTTTTTAAGATAAGAGTATAAGGTAATGGTTTATTATCTTTAATCTTTATCAAACGTGCGTGCAAGCCTTCTGACGTTAAGTGGTCAGTGCCACCCATAGACCTCTAAGCTCAAATAGTAAAAAAATCCTATCTACGGTTGTAGGTATTGTAGGTATGTATTGTTAAACTGAAGGACTAAGTTTGTAATCTATACTAATATATAAAGCTGATGACTTTGTTTGTTTGTTTGAACGCGCTAATCTCTGGAGCTACAAGTCGGATTTGAAAAATTCTTTTTGTGTCTGATAGCTACATTCATGAGGAAGGTTATAGGCTACGAAGTGTTACGTCATAATTCTTAACGCGGGTGAAACCGCATGGCACAGCTAGTAATAGTATAAACATGAAATCAAATTACCTTATAATAGCCTATCAAAAAACAAGAAATTCTTTAACGAAATCATTTTTGTAGTCACATTATTTAACAGTTTTCAATGCACTGGGATTTTAACATCAAATCAAAAGTGTTTAAGTAGTAAATACCTATGTCAAGTAAAAATTGTTTATTGAACTTAACCTCTCTTTTTAAATTTTATATGTATTCATCACTTATTACAGAGGATGATGATGTTGGAGACACAGCCTCTGAAATGGCAACCACCATGAGCGAAAGAACTGGGTACTCTGTGGCAACTGAAAAATCTACTTTGTCCGTACAAGATGCCTTAAACAGTAAGAAAATAAACTCAGTTTGTTTTAAAAATGCATGTTATTGTTATTGCTTGCATACATTTTAAAGTAAATAAATAAATAACGCTTCACACTCACAGCCCCACACTAAGATTCCATGGGTGCCATGGACACACACAAACACAAGTAGCCAGACCGATAACAAATATAAAATCATCATTTAAATTTCTGCCCCGCCGGGGATCGAACCTGGGACCCCTCGAGTGGTGGACTGGCATAGTAATCATTACACCACATGGGTCATCAGAAAGTTATTTATATAATTATATATACATTTTAAACTTAATTTAATAAGTAATAGAGTAGTTTTATCAATTCCTAATAAATGTACGTAAGTGTAGGTGTAACTAAGGAAAAAATAAAACTTTGGATCTTCATTGTAATATGAATACTTTAATGATTAAAAAATAGCTTTAAATTCAGATATTTTGTCACTAAAATTCTACACTTTAAATGTTTATTTTTCAGTTCCTGGCATAAGTGAAAGTTTGGCAAACACATTGAAACAAAAGGAATTGTTATTGGAAAGAATTAAACAATATAAAGAAATTAGCAAAAGACCAACGAAAAAATCACCATTTGTGAGTAAAAGAGATACAGTTGATAAAAGTGGTTCTGCCAATACTGAAGACAAAAAACAGGTTATTATTATTGAAGATGTTTAATATATTTTGTAATAATAATTACTTAAATGAAACAATATTTTTATTTTGTTTACTTATGTTCTCATTCTATATTCAATTAACTTCTAGTCTTCAGAAGGTGCAGATGTTGTTAAACTAATCAATACAGTAAAAGAAAAGGAAAATGCATTGAGTGTGATGCAAGTGAAAATGAGAGCAATGGAGACAACTATATTAGATTTGCAAGAAAAAATCAATGAGAAAGACCAGATAATTGAAGCCAAAAATAAGGCAACTACACTTATATCTGATAATTTAAGTAAAAAAGGTAAGTTGCAAAACTATAATTTCAAATTAAAATTTTTTGAATTATCATTCACAATGATAAATCTGTTCTTAATTTATAATATAATGTTACAAAATTTTCTCTGTGAGTAAGATTTGAACCTATCACTATTTGTGGCTAGTCACTTAGTCATCTTACTTTGACGTCAGTGTTCCCTCTAGATCATGGAGGTATCATATCTAATAAACTATCATAGTGTTTATAAAGTCTTGATAAAATGTTACGTTTGATTTTATTTTGGTTTACAGAAAAGAATTCAATGGATTTACTTGAAGATACACGGCAACAAATGATGAAAATGCAGAATAATTTTGCAGCAATGGAATTGGAATGGAAGGAAGAGAAAAACAGGTTAATTATGCAAATTGAAGAAAAAAATGACAAAATAAATAGTTTACAAGAAGCAAATACGATTTTGGAAAATTCTCGATTTGAAATAAGTTTAGCTCATTCTAAATTAGCTGAAGAACTAGAATTAAAAAATAAAGAAATTTTACAGCTACAGGAAAAGATTGAAGAATTATCCAAGACACATGTTCAGGAATTTAAACAACCAAGTAATGATAAAGAAAATTCAGAAGAAGAAAAAGGTACTCGAGAGATTTCTGGAATGGTGGAATTAACGAAAAAGATAGAGATTTTGGAACAGTTAAACTATCAAATAAGACAAACTAATAAGGATCTTGAAAATCAGCTTGCTGTTATTAATTCAGAATCAAAATTATCTACTGCTACCAGCTCATCTAGCAAAAAAGGTAGTCCAGTATCTAATCGTAAAGGCGGAAGGAACAGTAAATCAAAATCTCCTTGGAACAATTTAACCTCTGAAAGCTCTCAAGAACCAGATAAAAAATTACTTAAGAGTGACAATACTAAACAAGAAATGATGCTTCAATCACTTAATAAAGATATATTGGAAAAAGAGTATCTAATATCTCAAAAAGATTTGTTAATATCACAGCTCCAATCTTCCAATACAGAAAAAGATGCTATTATACTTGAATTACAATCTTGCGTAGAAGCACCAAAAATATCTGAGACAGTTCAGATGGTAAACGTGGGAACTGATAATATAGATTTATTACAGAGTGAGAACATAAGCGAAAAAGATATAACAATGGAATCGTCAGAGCCTGTCAATGTAAAAGAACTTGAAGAAAGATTAAAAGTAGCTCAAGATCAAATAATGACATTAAACACAGAAATTGAAGCAGCTAATAAAAACATGATTAAGGTTAAATCTCATTCAAAATTAAAATTAAAACAATTGCAAAAAACTATTGATAATTTTAGTAAAGTGTCTGATGCAAATGCTGAAATTGTTAAACTTAATGAAGAATTGCATCAGCTGTCCCAAAAAGTTGCTGAATTGGAAGAAGAAAAGGGCAATTTACAATTACATTTAGTTGACTATGACGGTGGTAGGCGTAAGTATTAATTTATGTAATATATTTATAGTTGTTTTATGTACAATGCTATACCAGGTCAAAGTTTCTATCACTTATTGTATTTTATTTCAGTTACAGAATCAGATGTCTATAAAAAGCTAGTTGAAATAGAAAACTTAGCGGAAGTCAGACTAAGGTCTATAACATTATTGGAGACTCAAAAGTTCGATTTAGTTCAAGGTAATATTAATAGTTTTCACAAATTTCACAGATATTTATTTGGTCATTATAAAATGTGGTCATTTTTGTTTCAGAGTTACATGTTTTACAACAAAAAAATATTGAATTGGAAGATAGATTAGCAGATATGTCCCAGCTACAAAGTGAACATGTTTGTTCAGAAATTAAGTCGGTGCAGCTTGAAGAACAAATAGATGAGCTCATTGCTTCTAAAAATGAACTAGAACTTGTGATTCATAATTTAAAATTAGACAAAGATCAACTATCTGGAATTATACAACTTTTGCAAGGCGAAAAAGAAGAATTGATTCATAAATTAGAGCATTACATGCAGGAAAATATGGATTTAACTGATAAGTTAGAAAAATTAAGTGCTGAAAAGGTAAGCTCAGCTGAATCTATAGAGATTGTAGAGTCATTGACAACACAAGAGAAATTAGAATTAGAAGAATACAATAAAGGCCTAAATAGCGAGAAAATAAGTGCTGATGACAAATATCATTCAGATCTGAAAAATGATAAAAATATGGAGAACTTAGTTAAGCAGAGTGCAGAATTAAATGAAAAAGTTGAACTGTTTACAAACGAACGCCAAGAAGTTATGGCTAAAATGAATTCAATTTCCCTAGAAAATGAATCATTGCATGAAAAAATAAAGGAATTGAACACAGAATGTGAATCATTAAGAGCTAATATTGATTTGCTGGCTGACGAAAAAGCATGTCTTCAATCTTTGAACAAAGAGCTGATTCAACAGATTGAGGAATTAAAGAATGAACGATTAGAAATAATGAAAGAAACTGCAGAGTCAGTTAAACCATTAAGTTTGGATGAAAATGTGGATAATATATTAATTGAAAGCCACGATGAAAAATCAGTTGGAGATAAAATAAACAGTAGATCGAAATCTGTTAAACAGTTAACCAAAGAGATTCTAAAGTTAAAGAATACAATCAAAGAAAGAGAAGCAGAAATTGCTGACTGTCAAATGAAAATACTATCTTTGGAAGAACATCAAGAGAAACAAAAAGAATTAATCAAAGGAAATGCCTCGTATGAAGAAAAAGTTAAGCTATTGATGGATGAAAATAGTCAACTCAAAAATGAAATAAGTAAAATTAACGAATTAGGGCAAGAGCGAGCACAAGCAAACGAGGAACACGTACAGGAAGGAATTCAAAAACTACGCCAAGAATATTCTCTCGCAATTAATTCTCGTGATACCAGAATTCAAGAGTTAGACAATCTCTTAAAAGAATATGAAATGCAAATATTAACTTATGTTAATACATTGCAACAAAAAGATAAAGAAATCAATGAATATATCAACCAAATCACTAAGCTGAATGATGTTTCACAGAAGCTTAAATCTACTATTGATTTACTTGAAGAAGAAAAAGCTAAAGATCAAAACATGGATGTTATTAAATCGCTCAATAAACAGATATCTATATATCAAAAAACGTTATCAGAATATGAAGATAAATTAAAGCTTTTAGATGAAGAAAAAGCTCAATTATCGTCACTGAAGGCAATGTTTGAAAACAAAGCTAGTTCTCTTGAAGCTGAAGTAAAGAATATGGAAGAAGAAATTAAAATAAAAGAAACACTCATAAATGATTTGAAAATTCAACATCAAAAACATGCTGATGAATTGTCCGCAGTTAAAGTTCAAGCCAAGGAGCAAGACGAAGAAATACATGAAATAAAGTTACAACTTAGAAAAGAATCCATCGAAAATGAAAAATTACGAACACAGTTACAACAAAAAGAGGATGAATTTTCAGAGCTATCAAAGAGTTATGAAGACTTTAAAAAAATAATAGATGCCTCTAACATTGAACATAAAAATATAAGTGAACAGTTGGTTGTACTCGAAAACAAGAATAAGGAATTGTTGGAGAAACTAAAAAAATTTGCAGTTAATATTAAGAAGAAGACTGCAATGTACAATGATTTAGAAAGCCAATTCAATGAGATACAAAAAGAAAATGAATCAAAATCTCGCGAGTTAGAACGAGTGCTAAAAGAATTGGAAACTATCCCTCTGCTCCAAGAAAAATTACACGAAGCCGAAAAAAATTTAAATATTTGTGCTGATGATAAAAATAAAATTCAGGAGGAATTAACAAAGTTACATAATCAGTATTTAGAAAAAACACAAGAAGTAATTAAACTAAATGAATCGTTCGATGTGTTAAACAAAGATTTGCATTTTGCTAATGAAGAGAAAGTTAATCTAAATTCGCAAATTGAATCGTATAGAAAAAAGATAGCTGAATATGAAATAGAACAGAAAAACAATTCTAATTTATTAACTAAAGTTTCATGTTTAGAATCAGATATTAATTTAAAACAATCCTATATAGAACAATTATCTAATGAACTTAAAAACCAAGAAGATAATTTTAAACAAATGCAATTTGGCCAAGGAGCAAAAATTCAGGAATGTGAACTTTACATTGAAAACTTGCAGGCTGAGATAGATAAGTACAAAAATCGTATTAGTCGCCTTGAGGAGACGGTTTCTATAATGGAGGATAGTAGAAGTTCCTTAGAACATAAAGCAGATCAATTAGATAACCAGCTACAAGAAAAGCGACAAGCTTATAGACAATATTCGGATCAAGAAGATGAATTAGTATCTAGATTAGCACTTCTTATTGATAATGACAGAGTTCTTGAAAAACAACTGTTTGACATAGATATGGAAAATCAGGAGCTACAATTCAAAATTAATTACATAAATGAAGAATATACGGAATTGCAAAACACTTACTCAGACTTACAAGATTACTGCAAGGTATTAGAGTTAAAAGCAAATAAAATTGATGTGATGGAATCTGATTTAACAGAATATCAGACAAAAGTTAAAAACCTAGAATCTGCCATAAAACAATTGACAAATGAAAATCAAACCTTAAAGGAAGGAAAGGAAAAGGAATTGGATGCACTAGAATCTGAATTTAACACACAGATAGAGAACGCATTAAAAGAGAAAAAAATATTAAGTGAAAAATGTGAAAAATTGTCTGAACGAGAAACGCAATTGTTGTCGCAGATTCATGAGTATCATACTAATTTAGAAAATCTTAGGATAAATTTAAATGACTTAGCTTCTGAAAATCAGAGATTAATGGAGATATCTACCCAAAAAATAAGCAATACGGTGCCTGATTACACAGACCAATATATAAGTGAGATTAATAATTTGAATTCTGTTATTAATAGTAAGAATGAAGAAATTAACGACTTAAGTAATAAAATACAAACATTGAAAACCGACAATGAAGTAAGCTTGAAAAATTTAGTAACCCAAATTACTGAATTATCTGATAGATTGCAAAATTCTTCAATACAAATAGATAAAAATATCACCGAAATAAATGATCTAAAGCTGAAAAATGATGATTTAACTAGCCGACTTTTACAGAAAGATGAACAAATGAAACAGTTAATGGAAAAGAAGAAAATGGTGTTTGAAATGAACATCCCGAAAACAGAGGGGTTAACTATTTCATCTACCATTGAAGATATAAGTGATGATCAAAGTGCCTTTGAGATATCAGAGCTTCAGTCACAAATAGTAACCAACACGGAAATAGATTGTCCTGATAATGGACCAGAATTAAAGAAAATAATGCATGATTCGCAGATACAGCAAATTCCTCCAAGTAGTAGTACTTCAGTAGATGGTGTTATAGAAGAACCTTTAGTTGAACCTAAGAAATCTTATCTTTGTTATAACAAGGAGGAAACATTTAGTGAAGAATTAGATCCATTTAATTCAGAAGAAGGTTGGGGCGTTGATATGAGTGACGAAACTGTCGATATAACCCCAGGGGTATTTCATTTGAATCAGAAAATACAAAAACTAACTGAAGATAATACAAAATTAAAAGCAGACGTTGAATCTACGAACACAAAGTTATTGAAAGCGCTAAAAAAACTGAAGGAGTTGAAATTATCCAATGACATGTTGAATAGTGAATTAAAAATTTCGAAGCAAATATCCCAGGCTTCTATGTTGGATATGGCAATAGAAAGTGAAATGTCAAATAACCTTGAAGAATTAGAGAAAAAGATGCAGGAACTTCAAGCTGATCTGATAAAAGAGAAACGAGAGAATGAAATGCTCAAAAAACAAAACGATGTGTTTAAAAATGCAAATGATCGCCTCATGGAAATGAAAGAAAAAATGGATAGTGAGATTGAACTATGGAAGTACAACTTTAAACAAGCTAATGACAAAATTTCCACATTACAATGGGGGGCAGAAGCTAAAGATATGTCTAGCCATCAAATTGCAACTATTGTACACTCTGTCAAAAATGTAGAACGAGAAGATGAAATGGTGAAGCTTGAAAAAGAAAATGATGAATTACAAGTTATGGTTGATAACCTTAATTTGCAAAATACTGATTTATCAAAACAACTGGTTCAATTAAAAGAAGAACTAAATAATGTTCAAAAACTTTTAGAAAATCGACAAAATGCATGTGAAGAATGTGCACAACTCAAATTACAGGTACAACAAGTACAAATTTTAAATGCAGAGTTAAATAATCAAAATATAACTTTAAATAAAGAGATACAAAACTATCAAAATCAGCTGGACGAATCTGTTAAAAATCTAAATGACCTCAAGTCTAGCAATGACCAAAATCAAAATATTTTTGAACAAAATAATAAAGTATTACGAGAAGAAATTTTAAGTCTACAGGAAAACATCCGTAAGCAAAATCAATCTGAAAATGATGCAGAATTCAAAATATCATGTCTAACAAATGAGTTGGAAAATTTCAAAACGAAGTTACTGAATTTAGAAGACACATCTAGTGAAAATAATGCAATCACTCTAAAAGAAAAATGTCGAAGTTTGGAGGACCAAACGTTGGCATTACAGAGAGAAGTAGAAAATGCTAATGAAAAGATTAAAACACTTGAAGCTGAACATTATGAATTAACTAAGAAAGCTCATGAGTATGACAAAAAAATTAAGGACTTGGAAGCGAAAGTACAAAATTTAAATTCCGAAAATGATCAACTACTATCAACAGTTGCTGAGTTACGAGCATCGGTGTCGAGTGCTGTTGATCAACGTGGTTATGAAATAGCAGAGTTATGGAAACAACATTTAACACAAAGAGAAGGAGAATTTCAGAAAATCGAAGAGGAATTACGAACTCAACTAAAAACATCCGAAACTAAATATGAACAATTATTAGACAAAATGCAGTCATCAAACCAAGAAGAAACTGAAAAAATAATTATTGTTGAACAGGTAATGTCTCTACAAAACAAAATTCAAGAAAAGGAAGAAATTCTCATCAGTGTACAAGGAAAATATGCTGATCTTATGCATCAATTAGAGATGTTGCGTTCAGAAATGGAAGATGACAAACTTTTGCATGAAAATAAAATGCTTGCGCAGCAGGAAGGATACGAAAAATTAATAAGCGAGCTTACTGTGCGTAATCAAAAACTTTTAGAAGACATTCAGAATATTGTTCAAACTCATAAAGAAGAAATAACTTCTATTAATATAGAAAATGTAAAACTTCAACAAGAAATCGAAGAATTACGTAAAACTCACGAAAAAAGTGTCCTAGATTTTACTAAACAAATTCAGATCAAAGATAGTGAAATTTACCAGAAAACCAATGAATTTACTAGCGTATTGGCACAAAGAATGGAAGAATTTGAAGTGGTTAGATCACAATTGCTAGAATATGAAAAGAAAATTGAAGAGTTAGGATTTGAAAAGGAATCTGAATTGGCTGTTTTGAGGCTGAAAATGCATGAAACTCTTGATGATTATGAAAAAAACAAGAAGAAATTAGAAGAAGATAAGGACACTTTAGCTGAAGAATTAAATAATAAAATTATAGAGTGCACTAATCTGAACAAAGCTATTACTGAACTAAGAAGCTCTTTAGAAGAGTATTCAGCAAAGACCGTTGAAGCACAATCTGTTTTAGAAAATCAAGAAATAGAGATAGTGACATTAAAAGAAGAAATATCTAATTTGAGCGATATTATTAAGTCTTCAAATAATAAAATAGAGAAACATGTAACATTTTCTACTGATACTAAATCTGACATAGAACCTGACAGAACAGAAACTGCTAGCTTAAATAAAGAACTTCTAGATGCTGTACCAAGAGCCGAACTAGATTTGGCATTATATATGTTACATCAAAGAGATGTACGATGTGAAGAGCTCACAATGGAGTTGACGCAACTTTTAGAAGAGAGAGATACACTTCAATTAAGACTTTCAGATAGCTTACGCTCCATAGAGGAATTAAAGATGAAGTCAAGTTCGGGACATGCTACATTTGACGAAGATTTTGTTTCTGAATTGCCATCCACTAGTGGAGATAAGGAGCACCTGATAGTGGACACACATCGCGCTCAAACGTCACGAAGTAGCAGCATAAGTGATCATGATACAGAAAAACCAAAGTTGCAAGCCAAGTAAGTTTTTAAATTGGAGCTAATATATATTATAAATCCGCCTCAAAACATCACACCGCATCCATCGTCACAAAATAAAGATGACACACTAATAAAAATAATGACCACTGTCAGAACTACAAATTTTAACGTTATAATAATACTAGCTTCTCCCCGCTACTTCGTCTGCGTGGTCCAAAAATTTAGTAGATGAAAAAATTCTCATATAAATTTAAACCCCTCCCCCCTTTACCAATTTAAGACAATTCTGTCCGTTTCACCTACACATATCATTCCAAATAGTCGAAAACTTATACACCTATTTTCATACTTTTAACTCCCAGAAATGGGAAAATTCCATATAAACATTATCGCACATCATAAATCGTGTTGATATGTAACCTAGCATGCTCTGTATTTTTCGTGGTAACTGCTGCAAAGTATTGGCTTCTCTAAACGTAATTTTTTATATAGGTTGACAGAACTGCGCAGCGTTAAACACAGCCGGGACGTGAGGCTGCGACACGAGAGCGAGCAAAGGCAGCTGGGCATGCGCTTGCTCCATCGCGACGTCGCCAACCTTCCGCCCGAGGCTATGGATCAGCTAGCCCAAGCCCACCACACACTAAGTAAGTGCCAATTATTTTTTTTATGTTTAGGGATTTTGGAAGACAATTTCATTTGAAAATAAATAAGTAACGTCTCACCCTGAACCCCACGCTAGGATTCCCAGTAGTGACTCATGGACGAACAAAATACCCAAATCAGAAATAGAAATCAAAATTCATTATTTCACATTACCTCCTCTGGGAATTAAACCGTATCAAGACTTATTAAGTGCAATATATTTTTCTTTTTAATACGAATTTGGGAAATCAATGTTATATCTTCACATATTTATGAAAACTTAACATGCCTTCAACCCTTTTTATGTCCCGCTGCTAGGCACGGGTCTCCCCAAAACCGGGGTAAGCTTGGAGCATACTCCAATGCGGATTAACATAATATTATTTTAAATCTTAACATTATAATATGTACTCAAAACGTACTTTGATGATTGCTCTTAATGATTTTTTTTAGTTCAAACTTTATTTTTGGATGTACCTCTGTTGAAGTGACCACATAACATCAGGTGAGCGTTCGCTTGCATTTTAATTGAAAAAATATTGTTGTAACTTAGTATTACTTCTGCTTGTTTCCAGCTCGCGACTCTCAAAGCACTCCCACAGTACTTCTTAACTGGTTACGTGGTAAAAGTACACCCAAGGTGGTACACATGTAAGTTATTGTTTTGTAATTAAAAAATTGGTTTTGTAAAGGGATCTGTACAGATTTTATATTCCATTAATTTTAAGACAAATAAATTAATAAATATTACACGTCTAATATTATTATTGTATTTCTCACTGCATTTTTAAATTTACTGTCGTATATCATTGTAAAGTGTAAAAAAAATTTAATTGTTACTGCACTTACTTACCTGAAAGGAACGAATAAGTACCTAAAAGAAGCAGTCACAGTTATGTATTTTCTTTATTAATAGATAAGTTGTGATTAAAATTAAAATGTTTTTAAAATTTTATTCTGTATTCTTATAACAGCAAGGCATAGCTATTAAAAAAATAGGTATTTAGACTTGCTGATTAATTTTCCAGTTATGCTTCTATCTTAATTGATAGAGAATATTATTATTATATTTGAAGTATGTATGTATTATTGATTTAAATTTGTTTCTTATTTTGTGAATATTTTTAAAATTTATCCAAAAAAGATCGTAGGCCATCGTATATTCGCACACATAGTGAATATGTTAAAAAATTGTTATGGTTACAAAATTTAATTTCTCTTCCTTTTCACTGAATATCGGTGCAAAATGGACCTTACATCCGTCCATTTTAGGAGGTCTTTAGATATGTTGAATATGAGGAATCTACTCTGCATAAACAGGTACTTTTCGCTGGAATTTGAAATTTCCGTTTTTATTATTACTACGAACGAACGATTTTCGAGTATGTATTTAAATAAAATATAAAATAATCATTTATTAGTTGCATAGATGCATTTAGTAGTGTTAAACACAATATTATGTATTATTAGATATTGCCTTAATGTGTCTTTCAACCATATTTACTTATTTTATTAATTTACATCGATCATTAAACTAATTAAAAGTTAATTATATTAATGATGGCCTTAACATCGATTTTCCCGGATACAACAATAATATACTTAATGGCGCATTAAATGTTGGTCGTCCTTGTAAGATAATGGCCGCTACATTTTCTGCTGCATTCTTAATATTAATAATTAATTATTAATTATAATTATTATGTACTATACATGTTATTATAAAATTTGTGTATGTATAAAGTGTTTTTCCGTGATTCAAAAGTCCAAAGTGATAGCTCTTCCTTTTATGTATCAAACTGTAAATTTGTTTCAATAAATATTAATTATTTGAAAGCCCTATTTTTTTATTTTCCCTGCGATTGGATATGATTTAATAACTCACCTTCATTAGTACTTATTGGAAGTATCTGTCTATTTTTAAGTTAAAAGGCATTTCGAATTGAAAAACTGTGTTGTTTTGAGATTTTTATTGACATTTTTTTAAATATCTACTTCTCAACTGAAACAATCATACAATACAGAAAGAAACTTAAATGTAATAATCACATACAAAATCAAAATTAATGCAACTTTACGCGACATTAAATCTTTAGAATTTAGCTTCTTACAACATTGTGCGCCGAAATAAAAATATCAAATATTACCAACGCGTTTTCCTCTTCTGATCCAAAAGTTCTTTATCGACGTAATAATAATCTATTTACAATATGAATAGGAAAATTAGTGTTTCCCAATTACTTATAAATTGTAGGTACATTACTTCATAACAATTTATGGTACTCTTAAATCTAAATTAAATAAGCCAGTCCAAAAGCCAAAATAAACATAAAATAAGTCTATTCTGTAATGCGTATATTTTCCCACAAAATTTTTATTAACTTTATATCGTAAGTGTCATTTTCAACTTTATTACCTACTTCAGTAATGTATTAGCGAATTACTTATGTTACTTACATCGTACTTAGAATTTGTCAATAACTAGATATACTGTTCAAGCTTGAATGTAACTATGTATTATAATAATAATAAATGTTCTATTTGTAGGTTCACTCGCATATAATTTATTAATATTTTTACAAAATACTTTCATAGTAGTGTTATATGGCACCACATGCTTAGAGCATCACATATTTTATATTTACATTTATATCTATACTATTTATACACATCACTGTCATTAAATATATGTATATTTTCAAATAAACTCATAATAGGCTGTATAGCAAAATCTGTAGTGGATTATTTTATCAATGGTGCCTAGATGGTGGTGATACTCAATGAATATTCCTGAATTAATGGAAGACGTTGGACTACTCACTATATCTTATTAATAATTAATTAACAAATTGCTAAAAAATATAATTAACAAACTCTAAACTAATTTAAAGTTACAGCTTACTCATTGCCTTCGCCACCCGTACTACAAGAAGCAATAATTATGTTATACCTACTAACAATAATATCTGTGGATTGTATCACAATAATATAATGTAGTTATGTTCCCGCCTATCTCCCGCCCCACTGAAGATTTATTTATTAAGTACAACATAATGGAACATCACTGTTACCTTTGCTTCCAATGAAATATTATAGGAACAATTATGATTTTAATGGCTAAACGCTTATCTTAATGTTAGGTTTTTCGAATCACATTTTAAAAATATTTTCTTCTTAATAATTATCCAAACAGTTACATAGTACCCCTACGTTAACATATTATGACTGGAAGTGACTATGATTTGAAGTATAATCAACATTAAAACGCTATCACATTACATGTTGGATTCCTTAATCTAAACTGCACAAACAGTATTTTTCGAGAAGGAACAATTAAATGTCTACATACAAAATTAAAAAAATCTTCTATAACAAAAATATACAGCCCTTTGCCTATTACGAAATTATCTGTGAAATCGAAATACTTTTTTGTTTAATATAATATATAAATATATATTATGTAAGTATATTAGAAAATTGTTGGAATCGTCGTATAACTGATTAAATATTCCGTTCACAGTAAACACGACAATTATAAAGTAAATGTAAGTTTTAACATATAAAAGCGTAATTTATTGCCTTCCCCCGATAATAGTTATATCTGACTGGCTTGCCATTAGTGAAATTCTTAAATTTGGAAAATTGACAGATTTAAAAAAATCACATCACAACAGCCATGGAAACTGATAGGATAAACTTAAATTCATTGAACGGTGGTCCATTTCCCTATACAACTTTAATATATCCGCCGCAGCCGTCGTCGTTCAGCTGTTTTAATTTATCGAAGGTTTTTGTAAAACAGCTGACTCGACAATCCATCTGCGACATATCTACTAAACCTACAGTATGTTACTATATTTATAATAATAATCATGCGTCAATAGACTTTTCACTTTCCATTTCTCGCATTTAAAAGAAATTAACTTATATTTCAGTATACAAACTTAGTTTTTAATTTGAAGAAATATGAAAACTATTTGTAATATTACATATCTATTATACTTAATGTATGTATTGTATTTATAAATGAATACGAATGAAGGTGAAGTGCTAACTTTGGTCCCTTATGAAAAGTGTCTATTTCTATATTTCTAACGGCCGTATCACCGAAATACGGTGAAAGTTCACGCAGAGCTGAAATATTTCTTAAATATTAAGAGGTAGTTTATAATTTCAAGAACCACGTATATTGACTGTATTGATTGTACACTGAAGATTAGTCACATCCTAATTGACAGATTTACTGTTTACGTTATTCAGCATAGCGCCTCTGAACGTTAACAGTTAACAATAATATTAGACTAGAGGCAATTTACAAGTAGCACGCAGAGCTTAACATTATTTAAAAAAACTATCCACCTCTATGTGCTTAATTATATAGGCAGTAAGTAGGTTACTACGCGTAGATACTTGCAATTGTCAGTCTTGGTATCAGTCCTCGATCACGGATGCACCGTATAATAATATTTCTAGTTTAAAGTATTTTCGTACTAATGCACCATAATTAAAGCAAAAGTCCTCACTACGAACCGTACTGTGCTTACGGCCGTGGATTCCCAGTCAGATGTTAGAAGTGCACATCTCTGACATCAGTGGGGGTGGCGGCATTACTGTGCGCCTTGTCCTGCGTTGGAGGGGGCGTCCACCCCGCCGCCTCCCTCGCCTGTCCGTTTGGGACAGATACTTGCCCTTCTTTAATTGTATTCTGTACCATATCTTCAATTTGTTCCAAACACGTTTGGAGACAATCCTGTAACAAATGAAAATTGCATCAATATAAGTAATTCCTACTGTATGTTGGCATGGAAAGTGTATAGTGTTACGTTACGCGTACACTTTTTCAAAAGTGTATGAAATAATGATGAAATTACCAAATCTATTCCAGTAAGATCACGCAGTCGTTGCAAGTGCCCATCAAGGCCTAGACCACGTAATGCAGCAGCTAAACAGCAAGAAGCCAGCGTGCTTGCAGAATACAATGTAAACTCGTAGTCTGAAACAAGACAAAAATACTTTCGAATAATGCTCTCAAATATGAAATGATTCGTTTGATTTGAGGGCAGTTTACATTTCGTGTTGTAAACCAACTTTGCATTCTTGCATATGCCTACGATTTAAATAACAAACGAGCGCATTGGCGAGCGATATCAGTTGGAAACCAGGTCACTTCGTTAATGCGCATAGGACAGCGCATAGAACATTACACACGTGTTAAGTAATGGCATAAGGGAAAATCCGGTATTGCTACTACTTAGATGTAACTAAATGTACCTAGCTCAGATAGTAGCATAGAATATTTTACGTCATATTTAAATCGTAACCGTCACATGCTAAATAGACATTGTTTGAAGTAAGTAAAAAGTCCCTTTCTCCGCGTCGCGGGTTGTTGGTCCCTGTCTGGAGAGTGCAGCCTCAAAGGAGCCGGCATCCGCCCTCGCGGCCGCATTCCGTAGTCTGTGCCTGCGCGCCCGATTCACTCGAATATTTCTCACAGACTCGCTTTGGCAAAACCATTATACCTATACACATACTCTCTTAAAAAGGCTCCGGCGTGGACCACTTTTGGTGTGGGCATTTCAGGTTGTATTGAACAAACCTTTATTTGTACAGCCAGATAATTGACATTAAATTAAATGAGGGGAGAAAATGTCTGTTCTGATCAGGTTTCGATACGTAATTTGATGGCAAAGCCGGCAAGTTTGCGTTAACAGACTAAATTGAGAGGACATACCTAATTTATTTAGATATTGAAGGGTTTGTTACTGTGTTATGATAGTTCTGTTAATTAATATAACAGCTCCTTTTGCATTCACTTTTTAATTTAAGATAGTACATACCTCTATTCTTACAATTAATTTATTATTTAGTGTGTAAAATCCGACTCATTCCATTTGTAAAAATATGCATTAATGGTACGAACATTATTACCATAGGTACCTATGTTCACTTATTATCGGCTACTGCTAATGATCCAACTGCTGGACTGTGTTGAAAAACGATAATTTACCAGGAAAGTCCGTTAATATTTGTATATTTAACATACTAAAAATGCAATAATGATATCATATGAAATACACTAAATCGTTGGCATTGGTTGTTATCTATTACGGTGACGTATCAAGATACAAACCCCGACCCATGATG
>DWQK01000416.1:0-21313 GCA_018231225.1 Noctuana stator
ATTTTACCCGAATTTTGAGGCCGTTTTCTAGCTAATATTCTGCCGCCAATGTTTGGTTTACTTGAAAACTTGTATCCTTCGGCAGAGTTCTGAGTACCTCCAAATTTCTTGGTGTTCTAAAACCAAAACACAAGTGATGTATCTTTACTCTGTAGTGTATTATTATGTATAAATAGCAATACAAAATTTTATTCTGTATATTATATAAATTACCTTTTTAGTAACAGAAATATTCAACTGTAGATCATCCATTTTTATTTGTTATTTTAGATTAAAACATAATTCTTAACAGCTAACACTTTTAGGTTAGTATTCACGTGCTGAACTGAATTAATAAACGTCACTTGTCAGTAATGTGAATGTCAGTCTACTTGACATAACATTAGATTTGTGTTGACACTTGACAGCAGAATGTTGTAGTTAAGTTTTAATTTTATTCTCGTTGCCCTGGCATCCGTATTTTGCAGCCAACCTGCAATAACGCTTAGAAAAAGTTAATTAATATTTGCTTTTGAAAATATAATATTATTTACATTCATGTTGTATTTATACTGTAGTAAATTTTTGCACACTATTGGATAACACTTTTTGTGCAAAATACTTCGAGATTATTAGATAACAATCTTATCTCGAAGTATTTTCTTATTAGTTTTCATCTCACCTTTGTATTTTTTTTTATCCAACTATATTATATCACAAAATAAAATCCTCCACCGTCTTTTGTCTGTCTGTCTGAACGCGCTTATCTGTAAAACTACTGAATAATATTTTGTGTATTTTTATATTGTAGATTTTTGTATAGTTATCATCAATCGGCATCTAAGTAGGCCGCCCAAAACCGATGATTTGTGATACATTTATCTTGTTGTTTATTGTTTCAGTTGAGTTTCATTAAGTGTATATAAAGTAAATAGTGTGAATAGGTACCGCATAATAATAATATAATAAAACATATTTATCTATCTAGTCTGGATTCAGGATGATGCCCGACCTGACGCCCAATTTTATGAATGAAAGAGTTTTATGAGTTCTAATATTTTATTCGAACAATCTAGCTGCATAAAATACGTACAGCTGAGTAGGCAGTAGATTAGAGGACACACGCCGCGGATGCGAATTTCAGCGAGATCACGTGCCGCCGCGTGCCGACAAAACATTGCTTTATGGCGCCCAAAGGCTCTTAGGGTGGAATAAATATTTGTAATCCCAAAACCCATGTTTATACATTATGAGCCCTCTATTGGTTATAAATGGGATCATTTAAGAACTAAAGCCGAAATTTATCGCTACGGAAGCAGAAAAGAACGTAAGCCGATAAAATGTTTATTCTTGTAATAAGTAGTAGGTTACTTTCTAACATCTATCTAACATTGTAGGTACGTATAACGTAACGTATTCTATTATTTTATGCAAATGTTATTTTAAATAGAAGTTTGATTGTTAGGTAGGTATGTAGTATGTACATCATTTATTGAAGTCATAAAAGATTGATAAATATAATAAAAGATGAATAGCGTTGTATATGACACTGTATACCAAAACTAAAGGTAGAGGTAGGTATTGTCTGCAACCAAACATACTTAATTTACCTACTAGGTACTTATAGAAAAAATCCGAAAGCCCGAGATACTTACTTATGGATAGACTAGCTTCCGCCCACGGCTTTACTACTCTATGAAGAGAGTAGCATGGTAATAAATTAAAGGTAGGTAGGTACTAATATAAATAACTCACGAGCATAATATATACCTATCTGCAATTTAAATCACATATTATGTTGAATACCAATATGCCTTGAAAACTAAAGAAGCCACAGAATCCGTGCACTTGAAATTCAGCGTGCAAACACTTTGGACAGGGAAGGGATCGCCCGGGGGAGGTGTGAGGGCGCGACGTGATTACCGCCGCCCAACCGGGACGACCCCCGACCGGCGACCGTGACTATGCAAGCACCGAAAACTGAACCGCTTTTTACGATTTTCAAACAAACCTACAAGTGGTACATATTACGTTACTCGATTTAGAGCTCGTACACGTACATAGGTACAACTTTCTATGACTTGTTTGTTTTCTCGAACTCTTCTGGTAGAGTTCTGAAACTGATATTAAACATTTACGTATACATTTACGTATACCTACGCAATAAATTACTAATTGAACTCTACGTTTCTTCTAATCTTCAGAGATTTTACAATGTACTTATAGGTTTTTGGGTTTACTAGATTTTAATACTTACGTTGTAGATATCGAACATCATAGCTTATCATAGCATGATAATATCTTACATACATAATACTTCTGTAGTTTAATAGAATTTCTAATTTTTTAAACCCTACCGATTTTTTCTTTTAAAAATAAAATAATGCTTGTTGTCATTACATGACATTAACAGTGTTATTCTGAGCAGGTAGGTAATGTTTAAATAAATATTATCAGCTTATAAAATGTGGCTTTTAAAATCTGGAATCTAGAGAATAATTATATAGAGCAGAAAGTCTAAAAACTATAATTTAAACTTTCAATACAGCAATAATGGCACTCAAACCTACAACTTGCAAGGAAGCCATCGCTCGGTGGGAGAAACAGAAAGGAGAGGAGGCGGCTGAAGCAAAGGTAATCGAACTGCAGTTTCAGTGGCCGCCGATAGAGAAAATGGATGGAGCTTTGTCCACTTTGGTTAATTGCGAGTAAGATACGCTTAAATGCATTTGCTAAGGCGTTATTACATAATCATATCATCTATAATACCTAAGCGCTCTGTGTTAGGTTTATCTATATAAAAATAAAATAATTTTAAACATACCTACTTAGAAATATTACACGAAATGCAACTCCAATAAAATTATTTTTAATTTATTTTATTTTATAAATCTAATTGGTACCTATGCATTGTAAATCATTACAATATTTATAAAAAATTCATTATTTATATATGACGACTATTATGTTCACAGAAAATTGAGCCTTTCTTCGAATATGATTGATAAAATAGCGGGAATCGCCGGGATGAGAAGTTTAAAAATTTTATCTCTTGGTAGAAACTACATAAAGTCTTTTGCGGGTGTCGTAAGTAAATCAAAGTTACAATTCCTTAACTGCAACTTTCTAAATGACATGAGTGTACCACCATATTGCTCAAATTTTGGTTTGACAAATTAGGAAACGCTTAGTGGCCAACTCCTATACCCAAAATGTTTTCCTAATAAAGCTTCTAACTAGGTTTACTTGGACAAATGACTTACAAGTTACAAGGAATAAAGAAATTAGTTATCTATGTATTGTAATAATAAGTAATTTATTGCTATGGTAATCTATACCATAAGTACTACCACCAAATTCGTTTCGCCCCTCAACAGCATCATCAGAGTTATAGACCCTACAACGTTTAAGAGTAGACAATCTGCTTCGAATTAATTGTTGTAAATTATTCTTGATTATTATCCCAGGAAACAGTTGCTGATACTTTAGAAGAATTATGGATAAGTTATAATCCTATAGATAAAATGAAAGGAATCGGATCACTTAAAAACTTGCGAGTTCTTTATATGTCCAACAACATGGTTAAGGAATGGGTAGAATTCAATAGGTTACAAGTAAGTCAATCTCACTCGTTTGTTATGAAAATGGTTTAGTCTTGAATGAAGTTCAGTTTTCAGAGATCGTCAGTTGTGAGTAGAGAAACAGAAAAACGCGTTTTTCGAAGGCTCACGACGTAGAAGCTTTCTTTATGTTCTGGGGTAGGGCGTTCCAGAGCAGTACAGCATAAACAGTGAAACAGCAGTGGTGGAATTTGAGCCCTTGGTCGATTAACGATCTTAAAAACCTTAAGTTGCATCCAGCAAACACGATTTCGTCAACGATTATTTAAATACCTATCGAACATCTGCCTTAGAGTTGTCATTTAATTTTTAGGAGTGTCCTGCTCTAAGAGACCTGGTGTTTATTGGAAACCCTTTGTGCGAGAATCAGCCCGACGTGGAGACATGGCGCAATCAAGCATCTAATCGTCTACAGCAGATCACTAAACTGGACGGTATACCGATTCTTAGAGAGACTGAATAAATAATAAAACGTATGTACTTACGTTAAGCCTAACTCTTAAATCTACACCCGTAATGATTAATTAGCATCATATTGACACTTCAAATCGTGATAAATTTTCGGTATTTAAAGTAGGTCTTAAGGCATTTCTAAACGGTACTCGTTTGTACAAATAAGAACCTAACTGCTTGCGTTATTTTGTAGTAAGATTGTAATTGCAGGTACCTAATTGGTCACAGGTAGAAGCAAATGCCTATAATTTAAATGGTTATAATTTGGCTACTATCAAGATGCTTGTATGTAATTGGTCAATTAAACTATAACTTAGGTCGAAAAGTCGATGTTCTTTGAAATTTTATTGTTCGAAATTAGGAGTTGTGATTGCGTATTGCGTGACATTTCAGTAACAAAGCTTTATAGAGAACCACTTGTTATGATATAAATTGAAATGATGATAATACTCATAATAATAGCACCGCCGCATCACCTCGCTTCGCTTGACATTTATGACAGATTATGACTGGTAACACTAATAATCGACCCGCACGCCATCTGTCTATTAACTGAAGCAAGTCATATGTGACACAGCGTTAAGATTCAATTCTATTAATCGAATAATGATTGCGGGCGGAAAGATTATTATAGATGATTCAGGTACCTTAAAAAATACGTACAGTCTCTCTATAGAACATAATATAAAATGTATATCTCCAAAGTTGTTTCCGTTCGAGTTTTAAAAACCAAATTTTCATATTAATTAACATCAAATAGGTAATAGTACCTAAATATCAGATGGAAAACACAATTTTTCAAGCGTAATGCGCCGGCTTTGTGTAGGCGGTTTCAATTCGTCATACGTCTCTAAGGCGACTTAATAGCCTGCTTAATTCGCGCCAAAAGGAAATACGAATAAGAGGGTAGCAGTCGTAGAAAGGCCCTTCCTCTGCGTTCACCCCATGACTCCGTCATTGTGTTGCCACTAATAAAATTTAATGATGTAAACGGATAGCGCGAATTTATCTAACTCAAGTGCTGCGATGGACGAGGGGAAGTCAATTAAGGACAATGTATCCATCGAACATTAAATTATTGTTGTTACATGATATTATTGAACTCGAATTTTGAAGATTTAAGATGTGAAAAAAGATAATTGAACAAATGGCGTGAGGAATTTCAAACAAGCTGGTTTCAATACCATCACGGAGCATTAGATATCGCGTATCATATAAAACTTTGTAAAATTATTAGCTCCATATTTAAAAAAATAAATAAATCACAGATTATGACCAAAGTACATATTATTATCTTCTTCATAACGTTACAGTTCCATTTGTTTTTGTCAATATAGGAAATTTACTTCAACTAATTGATTTGGAACGTTACCGGATATGGTAGCAATCGAAATAACAATATTAATGGTGGTTCGATAGCGACACTTGAATAGTATTCAATTATTAAATGGGACTCGCTCGTTGTGTACTCGTCGTAATGGACTGATAATCGTTCACCCAAACAGAAGTAACTCAGTTAATCACTACGGAGCTCGCACCTTCCCCTATACTAACTCTATCACGCGGCTTGGAAAATTGGCTATTCAAAAATTAGTTCAGCGAAATTGTGAAAGATTTATTTGTATGCATTGTAAAATTTTTTCGAACATGGAATGTGACGCATGTATTGTTATTATTGTACTTGTTTCTAACTAAAATTTACATTTATAAGTATCTACCTATTTAAAGGCTTACATCTAGTAGATATTTCTCTACCACTGTAGTCTAAAAACAACAAATCGGTCCTGGACAATTGTCTTTCCAAGCAAAGCCTAACAATATTTTAGAAGAAACCTTTTACCATCCTTTTACTCGACGCTAAAATCATTTGGTATATAGGTACTTATGCTTTGCTATTCGAATTAAATATCATTAACCACTCCGACAGACATTTCAATAATCTTATTGTATAAAAATGAGGAAGGCCCATTCCATTATTGAATTATTAAAACTACAATCGACCTAATTTTGATTTCTATTCCACATTTGGATTACATGCTACGTAGCCGGCGGCGCGCAGCCATTTTGTGACATCTGTCGTCGAATGTGTTACGAACTATAAAATTCAATTTCCCCAATCGGCTAGCTCGCCACATTTATTATTCATAGATCGGTACGTAGACGCCCGGCCACTAACAGATGTGATCTTTTACGTGAAGGAATATAAAAAGGCGTTATTGCGCTCTACAACTCCTAGCATACGTTTTGCAAATATGTAAATAATTTTTTAAAGGACCTACCTAAAGGGCCGGCCATTATCTCATGAAAAAAAACCGCAAGATGAAGGAATAAATCTTACAAGCGGAGAATTCATGAATCGCGTAACGAATTGATGAAGAATGGGCGACGAAGCTAAATATATGATTCGTAACGTCTTTATTCCATTTTACGCTTTCAGCCAATGAAAATTGAGCATCCAGTTGCCTGCAAGCCAGAAATTCAATAAAAGACAACTGAATTACTGTCTGCAATCTGACATTACCAATGAAATATTCGGTTAGGTAGGTATGATTTTGACGAGCCATCAATAATTTTGCACAATTTCGAATCGTACGTTCGTGATTGGCAGGTAATTTAAGTTGGGGTCACGCCACTGATCGGTTTTAATAATAAAATGTCGTCGATATCCATTCCAGTAATGGCTATATCGTCGCAGTTGATCGCTAGTGATTTAAATGTATGATCGGAATCGGACGTTTACTTCACCGAGCCAATAAATCAATCCATGTCGTCGGTAATGCACAATCCATTTGCTCGCATGTAGCCTAATTGCTGTTAGCGCCGCCCAATGGCCACATTAGTTTGGAGCGCTCCCCACGCGCCCGCCCAGCCGACCCCATCAGAAACAAGCTTACTTGAGCCGATTCAGTTAGCCTTCTGGAATATAATAGCTGATTTTCTAGCTCACGAAGCTACGAGTAGCAGAGGCAAACGGCTGCGCTTACGACACTTAAAGGCGGAGAAAATGGCTTAAGTGCTTTCTCTATTATGCTTAAGGTCGCTCGTGAAAAGGATAATTTTCAACTCTCCAGCGCCCCCGCCCCGGGCGGATGTGAGAGTAATGTGGATACGTCACGTCCCCGGAATTACAAAATACTTAGGTACCTACCTATTTATACATTTTAATTTGAAATTCTTGGCATTTTAATATATATATTATATACCTAAGTTTGATAATATGGATGTGGGATTTTCAATAGCAAATAATTTATATATTCATTTATTACTTAGAGTAGGTAATCTTGTATACAGGTGCTAATAAGATATTTGTTATATAATATACTATGACTACTTACCCGCACTTGGCCATAGTAGTGGACTCTATGGTCTAAACTACACCCTTCTCATATTTGAAAGGAGACCATTTCCGGCAGTGGACTGTAGACACGATGGTAATAATGAATATACTGTACTACTTACTAGTAATAACAGTACATACGAATATATTATAGTTCTTTGTAGTTTAATCTAAAATCTACTTTATTATACATATCTATTTAATAACAGAAAATTTATATTACGAACAAAAATGAATCAAAAATAAAACGTAATATCTTTCACTTATCCTCAATCCTCGGCTTATAAGGACATTCACGCTTTGCCAACGTCAAGTGAGATAATATATTTTTAAGTTGGGTAACCTATTGTCGCGGGAGGGTCGCGAATAAAGCTTTCCAACAAACAATAGTTCCGGCCCTTTGTCGCCGCAGTAAAGCAAACATTAGTAGTTGGGGCTTTGTGCCTGAGGATCGGCTTAAGAGGTTACGGCCAGATAACTTCCACTTGTCCTCGTTACCTTTTGTTTGTTTGATATATTTTTGTCTTTGTAAGCCTCCCTGGACATAGGTAAATTTATTCGACAGGATCTGTATCCTGTATACTGTGAGCGTAACCAGATTCATTTCTTGAAATCATAAATAATAATTTTTAGCGTATAAGATCATATTTTTGGTTAGGTATTTAGGTACCTAATAGAGCTTTGTAGTTTAATTTTGGGTTTATTGCATTCGAAACTTTTTCTTTAACCCCCTGCATCCGACACTAGACACTGAGGCACTTACGAAAACCGTAAAACTTGATTCAAAACAGTGAAGTCACGATCATATAATAAATTATTGTTCCAACATTAACACCTACTTTCCATAATAGCCGATAAACCAAATTTAGTTTTCATGTTACGCACCCTCCGCAGCTACTTATATAATAAGCAATGATCAATGGAGAATAATCCTATTGTGTCGCGCACACACAAAAAACCATGTCTGAATTATTCCGCCACGCTCGCTAATATCTCCATTACATTAGTCAAAAGCATTGTTGTAAGTCTAGTTACGTACGCTATACGCATTGCACATAAAGGATTACGCGTCAAACGGTGACAGTTGTCGTAGAGACAAAGAAAAGCGTGTGCATTCCGGAGTACGTATAATAGTTGTGTTTATTTAATTTAAGTCACTGGCAACACAATAATGTCGTGTTTTCGCTAGCGGCGCTCCGACTTCAGCCGGAGCGCCTCGGGGCAATAAAATTAATGAAGCGTGGAGATGGGACCATTTTACTTGTATTATTCGTCTCCTGCGGGCTGAGACTGAAGCGAATGTCCATTAGTTCTGTTTTAACATGTTAGCGAGGTTGAAACGTTGTAAATGCGATTTACTTTACAGAGAGGGTGGAAAAGTAGCCGGAGAGATTCGGTCGATAGTCGATGCGATTCAATAAGATTTAAAGGGAAGTTTATTTATGGAACTGCTGTCGCATACTAACATCTCTAAAAGGCTTCGTTTTATTCTGTTCGTGATAAGATTATTTGTAATCACTATAGGTATATCCTAACTACCTACATTAAATAACTACCTAGTATTTATATAAAAAAGTTAGAAGTTTAAAAGGTGGTGTGAAAGATAAGGTGAAATCTTTAACTTTTACTAATTCTAGTTGTTTTGTTATTAGTATTACATACCTACATTGTTAATAAATTAAATTGTCTGTTTGGAAGCTTCTTTTTTGGTGCTGGCTGTTTTAACACTTTTAAACAGTACATTTATTGGTTATAATGAAGACATGTGGTTGTAAGTAGTAACGTATCAGCGAACAATGGACGCATTACGTCGCATTATGGTAACTGATGATCAAACGCGGCTGCGCAGCCGACGCGGCGACGCGCGTCATGTTCTCGCGATAACATCTTAATCCGCGAATTTCACTCGTCCCTATCAGCATTATCACCAATGCTGTTATTAGCTAAGTACCTACATCTATTTTCACGGTTTCAGATTAATAGTATTTGATACCATCTAAAAACCAAGTCTATGCCTTTCGGTTAGTCATTTTAATAGAGATCTACAATAAAATGCACTCCGTTAACTTTTATTATTAAAACCAACCATTACCAATAGTTGAAAAAGGAAATTACAGCTTATAATTGCAATGAAAAATCCAATTAGGTACTGTTTAAATAATAACTTATTAACGTTACTTGATCATACAAAAACCGGAAATATCGACATAGATATAACTATTTATATTTTATTCTGAACACAGTCATATTTTACAGTTACAGTTTTCAAATAGCATTAATCTAGGATTACAGACTTTGAGTGCCAACAAATACTTATAAGGTATTTCATTGGACATTAAACGTAATAATATACAATGTATTGTATAAAGAAAGTATTATAGGTAGGTACCTAGTATTGTCGATGTAATTTTTCGAGAGCTTCCTCACAGAGCGCGTATCGCGGGCGCTAAACCGTCGCACGCTCATTACGCGAGCATTTGCTACCACTATTAGCATATCAAATGCCTTATCTGATGCAACGGCTGCCCGCGCTCCACTCTGCCAGCATTATTGTGTGTACGGTCGCTGCAAATTTAAAAGAAAATTCAGGACTGTGAATCTGAACAGTTTAAAAAAGGTACATACTTTCTTCTTTTGGGATAAGTCGTTATCTATATATTAGAGGCAAATGTAGTACATCTATACTAATTATAAAGAGGAATGACTTGATTGTTTGTTTGTATTGCATAGGCTCTGAAACTACTGGGCCGATTTAAAAAATTCTTTTTGTGTATGATAGCTTCATTCATGAGGAAGGTCATAGACTTCAAGCATTATGTTACTATTCTTAACGCGGGTGAAACCGAGTAGAACAGCTAGTGTTATATATAAGAGGCAAATGAGCGTGAACGCCATGTGATGCTAAGTGATCACTGCAAATTCTATGTGAAGATTTTCATGAGGACAAAGGTTTTCCCAATCGTTACACAAAAAAACTTGATTGCTTAGCGCCGGATTAATTTGGTAACGCGGGGAGTTATCAGAGCAGCAGTCTCCTTCCCGAATAAGGCTTTTTTTATTTTCATTCTCAATTATCATCTCGATTATTTTTACACTACGAGTACCTATACATTATATTTTCATCCTTCAGTCCCCGCTTCAAATAAATATATAAATAAAATAAAATAATTATTGTACTGTACACAGTAAAATTATTATTAAGTTTCGTCTATATTACGGGTCATCCTGGATCAAACTGCGCACTTGGCCACCCTCTTCATAAGTAATGCCACCGCACGAGACAATAACGCGATTAGTGAAAATAAAAAGGCAGTGAACAAGGGATTTGGCGATTACCGATGCTTATCGGAACTATAAGTGTGATTGCTGTCGGCGTGAAACATTGCACCAAGGTTGAGCCATTGAACTAGCCGCCGCGCTATTGGGGTCCAAGTCCTGTCATTTGGATAGCGAAAGGTTACTTAGATGAGTGTTAATTTTTTTTAGTTTCATAGTTATCTAACAGCTCGGCTACCATAGTGTAGCCGAGTCTCTTCGCAATGCTTTGTGTACAAATTTTATTTGCTCGAATATTGCGACACACTGCCCTAAAAGTAAAATTTGTCATTACCGTAATAAAAGTATGTTTATAGGTAAGTATACTTACTAAAAAAAGTTTAAAAAATGCAGTAGTATAGTGCCTACTTTCATCAATACAATCTCATGTATCATATTCGCGAATATCAGTTTATTACCTACTCGAATGTATGTAAAATATCAATAAATATCAAGTCTTCGTAATTTTATGAGGTAAGTATGTACTCCTAGATATTACGAAAGCTTTTTCTTTGTTGTTAATAAAAAAGCGTCTTAAACGCTATGATAGTTTGGTTATTTCTCCAACAAAAGGGGTGAAAATAACAAAACGAATAAATAGCGCAGTATTGGAGCTTTGTGTAGTTTTCCCCGCAGTTTTATGTTCTCTCACGTGCCATTTAGCTGGGGAAATAGAAGTTTTTGTATGGAAATCGGATGCACTAAACCTCCGAGCCTCTGGCGCGTTCTCCGCCTATTGTTGCGATGTAACAGCCTCATAAAACTTTATCATTCGTATATACTATTTTCAGGAAGTATACATTCGGTTCATATATAGTTAAGAATATAATATTAATTGCATATTTTAAGCACTTTACTATATTGCATAATATAACATTTTACATTGCCTAACTAGCCTATTATTTTATTTTAGGTAGATGATACTCGTACCTAGGAACCCACAACCCACAATTTAGCAATTTCTGTACCTTATAGGTTTTCTCTATACCTACAGAATTAAATTCATTACCTATCATTATTGAAGATTTCAGAAATATTCTAATCATATTTACCATTAACCATTATACCCACTTTAGATTTGTCGTACTTAGCTGGTCGATAACTTTCAAACAAAACCTACCCTCAGACTGAAGTGAGTAAAGCTTTCTGATCCAGGCAACAGCCATACATCGTGCACACACATCAAACTAAACTCAAGCCTAGCGACTTGTGCCATCTCCTGAGGAAGTGATTTGTCAGCGCCGCCCCCTCTCGATTGAATAATTCAAATAATCGAGGTATTTATATGTAAATAGCAGGCTACATCTCCATACGAAAGGGCCGATCGGTACATAAATTTGGCAAGACGACGCGAAAACTGCGACGCACCACCGATCTGATTTATTCGGCAAGTTTTGAAAAAAGTGGGCTCGCGTCAGGAAATGTTTGTCTAATCGCGTTTATTGCCCCGACCCGCCTTTTGCGCCCGCCGGCAAACCGGGGTGGAACATGTTTCCATATCGCCACACTACATTGCTACCAAAACAAACTTATTTGAATATCTAAATCATTCAGTTCCTTCTACTTTTTATTTATACGGCTCTTTATATAAACCTACTAAAAATTTGGCAAAAAGTTCAGTGTGTAGGTACCTAGAGGAGGTAATGAGTTAGTATTAAATAGGTAGTACCTAACTACCTATCTAAGAAATTGCAAAATATAAAGAAACATTATTGATATAACCAAATTCACAAAATAAGAGTTGCAAGAGCCCCGTTCTGGGTTCAAAAACAGATGTTCAGGTAGTCAGGTATCTCATTAGGTACTATTTTACAATTACAATACATACGTTTATAGAAATAAACTACAAATACTTATAATTAAATGCCGCGACGCGACGGCGCGACGACTAGTAGCGTATAGGTGTATCAAAACGGTTCGGCGTAACGAATATCATATGTTCGTGGCACTCTATTACTCATTGTTAGTCGAGTAGGGTGAACTCATCAATCATACCGGCGGGGAGCACTAGGTAAAGTGTTAATAATCGCTACCGCCGTGTTGTTTATCATTATTTAGAGCACAATAGCGCTCTAGAATGGATTCTTAATTATGTAAGACTGTTCTTGCTGTAAGGTAAGATAATTATGAAGATGTAGTTATAGAAACAGAACGATAAATATTTCAAAGATCTATCATCTTTAGGTATATCTCATTTATGGAGTTCTACAGCCCTGTGTAGTTCTACAGGTCTGGAGCATACTCTATCACTCTGTTCCCACAAGTGTTGGTAGACATACGGGCTGGTGGTCAACACGTGGTTGATTTTAAACCGCCCATAGAGCCTCCGGCTAGGTTTAAGGATTGTTATCTATTGATAATAGCCGTATTAAGTAAAATAGGTAATGTTCATGATATAATGAATCATGGCTCATTGTTTATATTGTAAATAAATAAGTATTTTTTTATTTGATCAACCTAAACTGCATTTTTTTAAGAATGATAGGTAATTAACTAATTATGATGACTTAAAATGCGATTTATGACGCAAAATCAGTTCTATGGTTCCAATTATGGCACTATCTAATCAATAATTTAGGTATAGTTATGCATGACTAAAAATACAGAGATCGTAAGTTTTAAATATTCATATCTAATAGATAGACGCAGAACCCTTTCCACGTATCTAGCTCAAGCAGGGGCGAAAATTGGTAAATACAACACAAAATTGTGAAGCATAGAGAAATAGTAAGTGAGCAACAAAACGCACTTTATCAGGTGGCAGCCGCTTTATCCCGCTAATGACCAACCCCTCCAGAGTAATAAAAGTCGATACCAGCCTCCCCGCTCCGACTGTGGCCTAAATGTTCTCGATACTTGATTATATTTTGCCTTTATTATTTTTTTTTCATATAAGCAAATAAAATCAATCATTATGTAACCACATGGCTTGAACATTTTAATAATCATAAGTGAAGTTCAGTTTTAATTTCCTTTCACACATACGTACTAGAGCTGCATTCTACTAAGCAATATTTGTTCTTTGACTCATCCGTATAAAAAATCGACATAGAAATAAAATAAATTAAAATATATACTTCCTTAGATAGGGCTTAAATTAAAACACCTATTCTAATTAAAGACCTAATGTTCCGACGTATATTTTACCTGGGCCTTAATATGAAAAAAAGAGTGTTTGACCACGCTTTTATTAGTTATTAACTCTATAAAAAATTTGGAAGTTAAATTTGATCACTCACCTAACAGTGCTCAACTAAGCTCAAATTTAGTATAGGTACTACGTACTTAAAATATTTTTTTAGAAGCCGGGCAGTATTGCACACAGGCGACAACGGACCAATAAAAGCTATAAACAAGAAGTAGTAATTGGATTTTTATTAAAGTACCAAGACATATTAGTCGTCATCAATGTTCACTGAAGCGCGGCTGAGAATTAGCGGCGGCGGGAAAGAAAAATGATTGTGACAGTCCGGCGAACACCGCTAATGGAGTCTGCGTCTGCGAAATGTTCCATTTACTGCTCGCTCTGGAACCTTAAATATATACCTATCGAGTATAACCTAACCTAAGGCCTTCACTACAATATCATCATAAATATCCGCTTGCTAAGATATTGGTAACCAAATTTTATTTAGGTCATGTTAGGACATTACCTTGCATTGAGTTTAAAAAAATATAGGTTATCTGCACTAATCGTACGAAAATATGGGTAGGCCGTGATAGGTTAATAAATAAATATTTCTTTCCTAGCAATAGGTACGCACAGTTAATTCCGTAATTTTCATATAAAAACTAAACATATTCTGTGCCTTTGTACTTAATAGGAGTAGCTATCAATACCTAAAACGAAAATATAACTTAATAAAATATCTTACTACAATACCGTGAAACTTATCAAATTATAGTTGAAAAGGTAGGTATTAATAAGGTTTAATAAATTTAAAATGTAGAAAAAAAAATGTATCGTAGACATTTTTTTTTAAAATACCTCCCTAATGTCAACGGCAGTGTGTTATTAGAAACGATAGGATACTGCGACGATCATGCGGCCTTACACAATCAAGATTTGAAATATAACCATCGTAGGGTGGTTGGTTATCAATTGTATTTATCTACCTACTCAAATTCGAATCACCAATGCATACGGAGGGCAAATTACGAAACAAACTCGAAAGCTCAAAGCAATAACAAGACTCCACCCCTACGATACAATACAACATTCCCCTCACAAATTAAGTGTAAAACAAACCTAATGAAATTTAAATATCTCTTCGAGGACGCAATAACTGCACAAATAAAATCATGTCGCGGGGGAGAGTAATCGTTTCTATTGTGTACACAATGTACGAAATTATAGCACTACTGAGTTTTACAACTTTGTCACAGTAGGTACTGTTGAGCACATTTTCCTTTATTCCCCGTTCCTTTGGTAGCTCATTGAGTGCGACAAAGTCCTAAAGAGTGAAGTTCAATGTAAGAAAGGGCGGGATTGCTTTCCAGACAGTAATAGGCTCATGGGGTGATAAGCATACCTCTTATTGTTAGCTTGTTATCTAATAAATTTAAGATAATATATTTAGCGGCGAGTGCGGTATGGTAGGTATCCAAGAAAACCCGTTTAGAGAACATTGTTATTTTATTTCGTTATAATATTTAAGTGGCACTGATGAATAAGTAGGTACCAATATTGCCTAGTTTTTCATATCTTCAAATAGGTAGACAATTAATTTTTGAATAGCTTAATTTATGAATATTAATTACCTTTCTCATGTAGGTATGTAGGAATTTAAATAATTTTAAAGTGATAGGTAGTCGGTTACCTTTATAACTTTAATTTGTAGGTAAGAATATTTAAGATAAGTTAGTCTAAGTACCTACATTCGTACGCTATGGCGTATGTTAGTAGGTAGTAGTTAAAATAATAATTATATAGGTAAGTTGAGTAGGTATAGCCTATACCTACCAACCTATACCGTATAGGTATCTATAAATCGATTTCTCTCTATTTCTGACTTTTTAAATCTATTTCCTATACTAGACTTGCTCTATTCCTTTAATAGAACTATGTAATTGGAAACTGCCAATTATTAATTAAATTATAAATTAATAAATACCTTATACATATATCTATATAGGTATAGTATATAATATGTCTATGATGATACATACCTATAAAACATCTAAAATGCCAAAATAGGTATTTACAATGAAATGAAATAACAAGTGTGTTAGGTATTTTTGTCTAACAGATTGAGTCAAAATTAAATATTCAAATGAACGTTTTAAAAAACACGTTGTCACCCCTCAAAGGGAAGGATACTAATTTTCTTTAAGTCTAAAAGAAGCTTCCTTTCAAGAAGTGGAAAAAAGTTACAATCGAAAAGAAAATTTGCGTTTTAAAAACCTCTAATGAAGCTGAGAAGTTTGTAATGGAGGGGCGAAAGGCTGAGAGCAAATTGAGGAAAAAACTTGAGACTACTTAGGTAGCCAGCGGCGGCGGAACGAACGAGATTGGATTGCAAGACATTTTGCATTTGCAACGAATCTTTTGCAGTGGAATAATAAGGAACTAGTTAGTTACCTACCTTTTTAAATGAGTTTCTGATTAAGTACAATATTTAAATAGGTAAATCTGAGAAACCGTAATTTTTTTATTTTATACTAGTCATTTTTATATACAGAATTGAAGCGTATATTTAAGGATCTACTATCCTTAGTGTCCTTAGTATTTATAGGACCATTTTAGAAAAAAAAACAATATCGAACCTTTCGTAACAAAATTTATTTTATAAATAGAAACCACATAATATATTTTAAAAATTAAACACGTCATCTATAAGATTCGAATTAAAAAATTTCTTTATCTATCTACGTGACTGATACTTATTAAGGATACCGCATATAAAAATACATGTATGAATATTTTTTCTTAAAACGAAGATTGGTGTGCGCGGAACAAACAGTGAGACACCTAATTTAAGTATCTCAGTAATTTAATACTTTTGTTGCAAAAAATGTTTTACATTAGCAATAATAAGTACCTACTTATATAGAGTATCTGTTACGATCAAAATTATGCGCTTCGATAATTTCCGCATTAATTGTTCCGCATTATGACGAGTAGAGTTGACCTCGACTGTTGCGAAGCAAGACTTACTGCTCTAATTGCTAAAGAAAGAAACCTTATAAGTAAATTACAATGTGCAATTTGTAAAATATTAAATTAGTGCGCCTGTTAATACCATTCAAGGACTGGATTATAATTTTTAAGAGAAAAATAACACTTAATAGGACTTTATTTTCAGAAGTAATGTTTTACAAGTTTGTCTCTACTTCCAAGGCAAACATGCAAATATGCGATCATATAAAAAGAAATCAATACACTATAATATTAATAAATTAATCATAGGTCTTAGCGCGATTGTAATTACTCTTTGCGTTAATTATTTAATAACCAATAAAATAACTCAAAAGCTGTAATATTAAGAAATAAGCTACATTAATCGAGGCGCATAAATTTAATCGATCGAATCGATATTATTTTCGTTTAACAAACTACGCACAAGGAAAACTGTTAGGAAGACAAACTTTAACAATAGTTATCAACTAGGGATGAATTAAGAATTTTATGAATAGAATCATAAATTCTATGAATAGAATATAAAGACAAGTAGAGGACAGCGCCTTTCTGTTATTTGACGTGCGGCTCGTAAATAAAATTAGTAGCCCCGCTTGTCATTGGCATAATGGCTAAAAAGCCGAGCAGCCATCACGAAAAAAGAAATTAGTAGGCTGACCGGTACAAAATATGTTTTTTTTTTTACATTGCATTTTATTCAAATCCAATTTTAACTTACCTACAATATTTTTTAGTTTTTGTGTATACAATTAAGTTATAATAATTATAATATATCTACAGTCAGCCTTGATCTTTAAATATGGTAAGTCAGGCACTTATGGCCATGACTAATGAAAATGAAAAGATACAGTTCTACTTCAATTGTTTAATTAGTAAACTTTTATTGCGTTCGAATTTAAAAGAGGTTTATAATCTGTACAACAAAAACGGAATAATTATAAACGAACGAACGACTATTTTAATTGTATGGTAATCTAAAACTAATCGTTCTAAAAACATAATTATTTTGCATTGTATTATGTACTTGGAAAGCGTTCAACCGTTGTATAAAATTTAACTATCAATATATTTTCAACTACTGCCTCCCACCTTTTTTTATGTCCCTCTGCTGGGCACGGCTCTGACCCCAAAACGCTGTTCCAATGCGGATTGGTGGAGTGACACGATAACTTCAAAATGTATAGCAATAAAACCATAAGGACAAGGGATGATGGCGCGTTAGATCTATGGACACTATTCATTTTTAAAATTATTAAATTTAATATTTCAGATTTTTTTAATATCATTTTTAATTTATTGTAAGGTAATAGTAATGCCCATAGAAAAATTCACATATTAAGTACAATCATAATTATATAGTCTAATACATAAAAGAAACAGACAGAATAATATTACATATATACATATTATATACCATTGAGATTAAGTTGGTAGTACTGCGTATACATATATTTATATCATTGCAATACATTTTAATGTTACTGTTAAGGTTTATGGAATTGTTGTCTATGGACATTGTTAGTCTATTGCTGCACGGCCGCGTTGGCGACGATGGAAGGCGAGTTGACCGTCTCCCCGAGGCTCTCCAGCAACTCTTTGCGGTAATCATCGAAGTCACCGTCAACCTGTGTACGAGCATAAAAATTAAATAAAACAAAATTAAAATTTAATTAATTAAACGTTTACATTCAATATCATGTTCGTGTTATTTCAAGATTTAAGTGCATTTGCAAACTATCAGGGTTTATGGAAATAATCCCATTTTAATATTAACATGTAAAATTTCACACTCATATTTTATTTATTAAATATATAGTATAATGTTGAATTTGTGGAATATTCGTTGCAGGCTTCATACAGCCCAGCAGTGGCCAAAAAAATGGTTGCAGTCATCTAAAAGTAATATTAAATATATAATAATGACCTCATTGATCGTCTGGTCCTCGATGACGTACAGCGTACACTCCGTCTCGCGGATGAGGCGCTCGTCGTGCGACACGATCACGACGCCGCCCTTGTACTGGTTGATGGCTTCGGCCAGAGCGTCGATACTCTCGATGTCCAAGTTGTTCGTCGGTTCGTCCTGTGGGCGTATTATGAACTTCTTAAAACCAGACAGTTATCGGGCAATCAAAACCCATTCAGAGGACACGTGTCACTCATTGGTCAACGTGTCACGTATCTTTCCGATTGGTCAATTTAGGTGTCACGTGACCGTTGGCTGATGTAAGGGACGTAAACAGAATAGCATGAAGAGTTTATGAATTCGTAATAGGCCCTTTTGTATTGAACCAGTACATTATAAATATAATGTGACCAACATCCAAAATACTTAAAAATATTTATTATACATAGCTCTGTCGCTGTTTATTAAAGTAAATAATAAATAACGCTTCACACTCACAGCTCCTCATTAGCATTCCCTGTGACATGGATGCTATGGACATACACAAAGACAAAAAAAAATACACAGACACCCAGATCGAAAACAGAAATCTAAATTAATCATTTAAATTTCCGCCCCGCCTTGGATCGAACCCGAGACCCTTTGAGTGGTGGACTGGCGTGGTAACCACTACACTACATGGGTCGTCTAATGTAAAGTAAAATGTTATTATTATAGTATTGTATACCAGTATACCAACCTAGCCCTGAAAGAGAACGCGCTTAACTTTGCCACTCATAAATAAAAAAATAGAAAAAAAAAAACTCATAGATAAAAAAGAAACAATCTCACTCACCAATATAACGACATCAGGCGCCATTAGCGTCAGTTCTGCCAAAGCAACCCTTGCTTTCTGCCCACCGCTGAGATCCTTCATCTTGATAGTGTGTGCGTGACTGGCGAGCCCGAACGTGCCCAGCGCCTTCCTCGCCTTCTCGTACTGCAGCCCGAACAGCCTCTGTAGGTATTCCACCGGCGACTCTTCCGCTGTTAAGTGTTCCCCTGAGTGCTGGTCGAAGCGACCGATCCTCTGCGAACACCAATCAATTTTACAACACGACCTTCAGTAATAAAGATACGACATAGAAGAGAGATTTTTAAAAAATGATTCTTACATTTTTATTAAGAAGATCCGATAGTCCTTAAACTTCAACATTTAGTCGTCCCACTATCTTACTAATATTATAAACGTTGGTAAGTTTGTAAGTATGAGTGAATGTTTTTTACTCTTTCACGTAAAAACTGCAGAATGAATTTTAATGAAACTTTACAATAATATAGCAATTTATAAAGATAATAATATTGTGTGAATTGCTCGAAATACTAATCCTGCACAGACGAAGTCGCGGACACAAGCTAGTTGTGTTTTATTATGTGTAAATTACTTCGATGAATTATAATTTGATTGCATAAAAGCTACTGAATAGTTACATTTACTCGTATTAAACAACTCACCAGTCTGTGATTTCTAATAAGTTCGCCTCGGATAGGGCTCAACTCCCCGACCAGCAACTTCAGGAACGTAGACTTGCCAACTCCATTAGGTCCCACGATGGCGATACGAGAGTTTAGATCGATGCCGAAGTCTACACCTTTGAACAGTGGTTTCTGACCGGGGAAGTTGAAATCCACATCTGGTAACAAAATTTATTGGCATTATTTTATAGCACAATTAAATTCTATGCATGCTTTAGGTGACGAGCACCTCTTATCAAAAGGACGATCATTTTAACGCTTGTATAAGCAAACGAAAATGTCATTGGCATACGAGAAAATAAAAATTTCATAAAATCGTACATAATATTCTCTATAAGTGCGAATAGGCGAAGGCTCCATTACACAGTAGTACACATACTTAAATATTACTAAGATTTTAGCGACAGTGATGTGTAAATTAATATGCAAAACAGTGATAAAATTAACAGAAAATGCTTTCCGTGTGGTCTCATTTCAATTTGGTTCAATTTGGTCTGACAGTGAATTTGGAAAATTTTAATTAAGTATGTTGACGCTAATTTTAAAGTCGGTTGTTTCCATAACGCGAGTTGTAATTATTTTATTGTTCTGAGCTAGTGGAGGTTTTGTGATGACTTACTGTGCAACCCCAATATCGGCGGCTGGAGGGGCGGGGGGTCGGGGAAGGTGAACTTGACGAGGTACTCCTTGGGCCGCTGCAGGAGCGTGACCGGCGCGTTGCCGTCCTCAGCCTCCTCGCGCTGCGATTTGCTTCGATTCTTCTCCTGTTTACGCGTCAATACTTCCTTTTGCTTCCGTTCCTGTTCATTAAAAATATAAATATAATAATATTACAATACATAATAATACTGACTGCAACATCCACACCTCCCCAACCGAATTGCTACACGACTTATGAGTCATACCGATACGGACCTTATACACATGAGAATCCTTATAAATAACGTGTGATTTCATAACGCGCTTAAAAGATAAACGTGGGTTAGAAACGCGCCACACCACAAAAAGTATATAATATACACCACGAGTGACGCGCCAGTTGTGTAATG
>DWQK01000417.1:0-21273 GCA_018231225.1 Noctuana stator
TATTATTCATTCCGTCTATTGGTTCTAGTGTATGTTTTGCACAATGTTTAAACAAAGGCTAACTATTGTTTGTTTTGCTGCTATAGCGAATATCAGCGGCGAATATGAATAAAGGTACCTAAGATACGGCGGTGGCGAAACGTCCGGTGTCGCGAGACGACGGAAACCACCTTGTTTCCGCGAATTACTTACTTTAGCTCCTTTTGTTTATTATACGAGTATCATTTACCAGATGCATCATAGCTCGTTGGGATACAATGATGCAATTTGTATGTAAACTACATAGCTACACATAGGTATTATGTGAATGCGTAAGTACGAGTAGATGTACGAGTATTTTCAACATAATTTTGGCAGCGCGTAGATAAATTTAGTCTTTTGTCAGACATATTGGTTTGACAAACAGGCTGAGTGTTTCATACATTATAAAGAATGTAATTCCGTTTTTTCCAAACGGTTCGATCCATTATAAATGAGATTTATATGAAAGGTTAACCTGAACGGTCCCGTGTTAAAAAGCAAAGATTTACTCTTAAAAAGCAATAGTAATAAGAATTAGGTATTAATAGTTTCAACTACGGAAACTACTATCTACAAAACTTAGGTAAGTTTTGTAGATAGTAGTAATAGGTTTACTTTTTTGAGTTATAAACATTATAGTTATGTTTTTTATGATTCAAATTTTTTCTGTTAGTTGTGGTTTGGTGCCAAAAAGAACGAGAACGCTTCGCTTTTGTGATTAATAAAAATATATTTTATAGAATATCACAACTTCTTGAATTGTTATCATGAAATTTTCTTAGCTATAGGTATTTATGTAACGCTCTATTTTATGTGTTAAGGATTTTTTTTATAAATAAGTTAAACGGTACACAGACCGCTTTGACATACATCGCCTTGAAACTATCTGAAGCGAAATGAAATAGCAAGACGTCTGTATATTTTAGATTAAAGTCTAATAGTTGAAAAATTGCACCTTATTGTTTTTCATGTGCATTCATGAAAAAACCACGTGAAGAGTCCACACTAAATGCAACAACAGTTGCACGTATCACGTCCGCATGTTCACCACAAATGTGTGAAAAATCCAATTAAAATCGTTCCGTCGCTGCGCCGCGCCGCGCCGTTCCAAATGGTCATCGAAAGCATTTTACGAATGACTGAGTCTGACAGCGGGACATGCCAATAAAAATTTTCACTAGCAATGACACATGCAGAAACAAATTTCTTCAACTTTTCTGAAATAACGTAGACTACCTCGTGTCCAGCAACTACAAAAAAAAATCACACAGCTAGTATCATATAAACGTATGTATTCTCATAATTTGTGTATCCAGATTTACTCGTGAGAAATTGTTTTACTCGTATATATGATGAATAGTAAAATTGATACAAATCCTTACATAAGTATATTATCAAGATTGTACCAACTACTTACTAATTATTAATTTTTATGAATTTGTCCTATCTAGATGTTCAGAAAATTTCAAAAATATTCTATAGGTAGTGGTTAGTTGAAATTCTTGTTAGTATCTAATAGAAAAACAGAAGGAGATAATAATCGCTCTTTACGATCTACAGTAGGAAATCAGTAGGTGGGTTTAACATCTGCGAGTAATCTTCGACTAATCTCATAATCACATATGGTTATTGGATAATAAACATGATTCAGTACTTTGAAGTTGTTACTCACCTATCAATACCATCTGTTGATTAAATATCAGCTCTGAAATGGGAAGCTATCCATTTCAGTAGTTGAAGGAAACTCATTTTACTAACAAACTACGGCCCAGTTTATAAGGTTAATAAATAATTTTATCTACATTATATGAAAAGATATAATGTAGATAATTGCGAACATATTCATATTGCGAACATATTGATAGATATCATTATATAACCCGATAAAAAATAACCTTCGGAGGGTTGAATCGTTTTGTGTCCACAAAATTTTCATAATTACATATCGTAAACATCTGGTAATCATTAATGGAAAATACATACATACCTAGAAATGGAGTAATTATTATCTTACAGTGGGGCCGTAATTATATTCATTACATTCCAATTAATTAAAATATATGAATATGAAATTTATAAAGGAAACATCATCAGTCAAGTTTATACCTACGTCAATTTGCTAAATTTATTAATTAGTTACGTCAATAACTAACTACCTATAATGGATTGCAACCAATTTCCACCTGCTACTCTTATCAATTTTCTTTCGATAACTTTGGCGATATCTACCTATTCGTATCGTAACAACCGAACGTTGACAGAAAAATTACTGTGACTCACTTATTATGTGCCGCCGTAGGTAACCTTGAATTTAGTTTTACGAATATATTTATTTTAAGTAGCTAACGATTTTTTGTAATAATAGACCCAATTTCACCAACTTCTCTTTTAACAGCCGTTAGCTGATGAGGAATTAAAATTAACTAACTATTTAAAGTTCCTAAGTTCCACCAATCCGCATTGGAGCAGCGTCGTGGAGTATGCTCCAGGCCTTCCCTGGTTGTGGGGAGAGACCCGCGCCCAGCAGTGGGACATAAAAAGGGTTGAAGCCAAGGCGAAAATGTAACACACTGTTGCTAAATTAAGCGTTATGAGTTTAGTATTTATTTAGCATTATTAAATACCGTTGTCTGTAGACAATTTTTCGTTTTGCCGAACAATTTTAACTAACAGAGTATGGTGAAATAGGATTTAAAATACGAAAATAAAGAAAACAGAACAGTAAAATGTTGTAACAGCGATGACAATTAAAACAAATAACTTGGGAGTCAAATAAAAATAAAATTTAATTTGGATAAAAAGTAGTTTTGTAAGGCTGAGCGTTAAAATGAAAATCTTTTTGTCCCAGTTTACTCCGCTATCGCAGAAATACGAGTCCTGTTTGTAACTTGAAACAAATGGAAGAACTTGGGTTGGCTATCTAAGTGCGCGTCCGTTTTTGCTGAAAGCCGGGAAACATATTACTGAGGAAGCTCCGAAGAAAAATAACTCGAGTAACTTAATTTATTTCTTTTTTTATGCAAGCAAGTATCTCTTAAAGCGGACAGATTACTAAATGTAACAACTTGGTGGAACACAATTTAGCTTCTAAACTTTCGTTTTATCAACATTGCAGCAGGCGGACGAGAGCCCGACTTTCCCAAAGCACATTACGGTAAGTCGAATATTGGGAGAATTTTGTTGACAAGTTGTAGTTGTATTTTCATAAATAGATACAAAAATTTCATTTAACTGCTGCATCACTCCATACAAACATAATTACATGAAAATATATTTAAAATTTAAAGATTCTCAAAGTTTTTCTTCACGTGGTAACATAAAAAGGAATGTTTAAAACAACAAAATTGTCATCTAAATAAATAATAATATAATAGTAAAATAAGAATAAAATTATTTTTATTATCTTTCATATTCTTATATCGTTCATTTTATAAACAGAAGCAAGGATATACGTATCAATATGAATGATAAGTAAATACAGGGATATGACGCCCAATCATCTGCAAAATATACCTAATTCTGTCTCGTCGTGCTCGTATGTAAATTGGCAATATGTAACGGGTATATGATAAATCAATTTTCATGAGATTGAGCTGTAAATGGATAACACGGAAGATGGATCATTTACAATGATCGAAAAAAGCGTGCCATACCTACGTGTATTTTGCTAGATACCAAAGTATATTTTAAATTATTCAACTTGTACATATTAAAAATATATAAGATGAGAATATTCGTAGGTAACGTAGTTTTTGTGGTAGGTACTGGTACTTATCTTTTCCTTTTATAAAAACTTTTCGTATTCTTTCACTATTTTACGTTCGTACCTACTAAGTATTAAGGGCTTAACTCAAGTTTATTTTTTAATTAATGAAATTCACACACTAAATTCGTAACTATTGGTCTTTCTTGATGTACTCCCGCCGGTCATCAAGTCGCGTCGGAGATTACCGTGGATTTATAAGGCGTGATTGGGTACCTCGTTTTTTTAATAAATTACAAATGAGCATGGTGGCTACTCGATGTTAAATGGTCACTGCAACCCATGAACATCCACGATTGTACGTGGACGCGTTTCTACACAACATGAGGACTGAGATGGTCGCCTCACCCGAAGAACAGGAACTCAAGACTTGCTTCATGGATCGTTATAAGGGCGGTTTGGATGAAATATACAAGTTCTACTAACATCTACTCCTACGTCATATTGAAACACAAAATCTACGGATATATCTAAATATATTATTGCTCATAATATAATCTAAATATATTATTGCTCACCGACATAAAATAGCAAATGTTTCTCTCGATTGACAGGGGCGAGATCATTTATGGATGAACGGATCATTTATGAAGGCTTTACCTCACTTTTCTGCCACTCGTGCCGTGACGGGAGTACGCACCGTTACGCCACCGCGCACTCAAGTAGAAACTTGTGATTGCGATCCCCGACCCTCAACCGCACAATGAAACCTTAAACCCCCACCAATATAAGGCTACATTATTACAAGCCCATTTTGAGTCAATAACACACATTACGCTCCTTATTGTAGGGCTAACGAAAGCTGTTACTAAAATGAATGCTTCAAATGACTGCCAGCTAAAACTTCTCCCATGGTTATCCGTCTGTAACCGAACGGTCATAAATTTTGCACAGTTCATATATCACGTTTTACCAGACATAGCAGAATACGAAAATAATAAAATGGGAGTACCCAATTTGTATTTTCACGATTCACTTGCGCTACAATATTTTTAAAACGTAGCAACTTCGACTAGACATTCGTATGAGATAGGTGTTTTATATCTTTCATAGCTGTTTCTTGACCCGTTTTCTATATATTAAAATAGAGATTGGTAGGGTTATGTTACGTGCACAAATTTTAATGATTCTTATATTACAAAAGGGTCATGGATTTTCGATCAACCCAACACTGTAAAACTGCTTGGCACTAGTCTCCTCTCATATATTATGAGAAGGGTGTAGTGTAGGACATAGTCAAGTCAAGTTTACCCTTGTTTATATTATTATGATTAATAGATATGATATTACCTACCTAATAGCGCAATCACAATATTTAATGTAATTTCGCAAAAAATGTTTGAAGTATAGAATAAGAAAGTTATCTATAAAACCGCAAGGGTTCTTTTTTAAAATTGAGTTAAAAGTACAACAATAGGTATAAAACAAACTGACTTATTTATGTTTTTCGGGATTGAACGATTTTGTTATAGGTCCATACCTACCTATAATTATAATTATTACATATCATGTGTAGTGATACTCACGAAACGTTGTATAACAAAATACAAGGTATATTTAACAATGAAACAATGTGCATTATTAACCGGATCTAGGTCAGAGAGACGGAGATACGCAGTTGCTCCAACGGATAAAATATCACTTCCACAAATCTCGCATCTGGTAGGTTAGCTTCTTACTTAAAATCAAATTGCGCAACGGGCTACGGGGTACAAAGTGGAAATCGATATTATCGTAATCACGTGCCATTTGTCGATAAATTATTGATAAAACTTTTAACATTAAAACAAAACTCAGGATATTCCGTGCCCCAGCGAGAATTATTCGAGGGGCACAATTATAATCGTTCTTGGCCATTTGCCATGCCCAGTGAATTTTAAAGATGTCCCGTTACAATTGAGTAAGCGGTCAGCAATGAGCAATCTTTCCGCTGGATGGAGCGGCGTATAAATGCCCTATCAACGAGTAGGAGTCAAGTTCAATGCATATATATGTACATCTGCATCTCATGGCCTTTTTATGCAGAGACCAAATCTTTTATTTGCACAATATGGTTAGAAATATTTAAATATTTTATACCTGTTGTTAAAATAGCTATGAAATGGGTTTGAGTAAGACCACTAAGTACTCGATTTTTAATACTAAGATTGGATACATAACACAATAATTTAAATTTCTAAAAATAATGATCTTTTCTTCAGCAACTTGCATCTTGCAACTTTGTTGGTGTATTATTGTTACGAATATCCTATTCGAAATTTGCTCGAATCGTATGTGTAATTTAAAGTACCGAATGCTCATTTAAGATTAGAAGTTTCGGTTTCCTAAAATCCTTGAAATCAAAAACGATAATTTAATATTTGCTGAGTTTAATGTTTTATTCAGAGTCCATGAATTATTTAAAACGTTTCAAAATCAGTGGACGCCTGTAATTGAATTAAAACTTTTCTAACATTGAATGATGGAAAGTCTCTGCTAATATTAGGCACGGAAATCAAACGTATATTTCCAAACAATTGGGGTATTATAAGTATACTTAAAAGTTCCTATAGGTAAATACTTCTTATGTACTTACTGCTAAATAGAAATATGATATATATAAAGGTAATATACAAAAGGAATATATAAAAATAAAGATAATGTTTAGTTAATATTTACAGTACCACCTGCCAAGTATATTCTGATCTTTATCCAATCGAATAGTCTTGAAAATGTCCTTTGATACTCGCTCGTACTACGGGATATGTTAAGCGAGAAACTAATTGTAGAATAAAATGTCTTAGACTTAAATTGATTGTTAAATACCTGGAATTATTGGAGAGTCAGTTTTCTTGAAACAGATATAAAGTAATAAATTTTCTTCTGAGCGTTAGATGTTAAAGAGCGACAGTAGCGGAGATCAATGCCGGACGAGTTCCGTTCACATGAAATGACGTCTGTGTAAGATTAATGGACGTTTGCATCATAGTCAGTATTCTATCGTTTATATTAACTGATAAAAAATCAGCAATCAGATGAGATCAAAAGAATATAAAGCCTTTCGATATTTCGATTTGATTGAGACCTACCTAATATATTTTATTATATGGCCTTTTTATGTCCCGCTACAGGACATAGTCTGCAACGTGGAGAGGAATGTTCATCATGACGCGGTTCCAATGTGATCACTGGAGATCATCAAATACACGTACCAAATATTGTATTTTATTTCGCTGTTGAAATAATCGTCAAAATCAATAAAATAATATTGGCGTTCCTATTGTGATTTGTCCCGGCAGATCTTGGTCGGCCCTATTCAAAGATCGGCCCACGACATATAGGTACAATGCTTTGAACTTTATGAAACAAGGATTAAATTTTCAATACAATAGATAAACTCTGGCCTTTATCGGTGCTCGGGAAACATATATGTGAGATAAAGGAATTAAATTATTCTCAGTATAATAAACATATTGCTTGAGAATTAAATTTTTTATAAAATTGCAAGATTTTAATTAAAAATTTTAAATATTTATGTCTTTAAGTATTGCTTTTAATAAAAAAGAACTGTGTCGGGGGAGCCCCATACACTTTGTGTGTATTAAACAAACACTTATACCAGGAACGGAAAAATAAATTCATCATTAAAACTTCTGCTCACTGGAAATCGAATACTGGACTCTCCTAGCGGTGAACCGGTAGTAACTACATCACAGCGATCGTCAAAGTATTTATAATATATATATTGTATAATTGTGATATTGTAGCACTCTCGTACTATAGAAGCTGCAGGACATGACAGAATTTACTACAATCATGAAATATAACTATAATATAAACGCTCGCTCCATCTAATGTAAAACCTTTTTACTAAAATTATAAGGCTGAAGTTTAGGTTTGGATGTTAGTGTAAGCGTCTATAATCCGAATCATCCATCACGAGGACGCCGCATTGTGGCAGATCCGAAGTTGTCTCCTAACAGCACAAATAATAGTACAATTTGGTCCCAACGATATAATGTCACGAAATCCTCGTGAACAGAAACAAACAAGCGCCATCATAAATCATGCCCGCTTTCGCAGACAACCTTAATAATAGAATTGGTTACCCGTTGGATTAATTAACATGGTTATCATAAAGTGAAAGTAATATCGCTATTACATGACTTGTGTCAAACTTACATTAGTCTGAAGTTTTGGAAAATATTAGTAACCTTTTGTGAATTTCACTTGTAGGTACGTGAGATAAACATTTTTGATTCAGGTACAAAATATAATCATAATCGTGTGCGTTTTTAATCGAAAACCTAATATAGTTAACTATCTATCTATTATTCTTAAAATCTAAGTTATATCAACGAAGTTATATTTAACTATATTCAAATTAAAGGGTTTAATGGTTTTTCTTGAGGATTCCATAAACAGAATTGAACCAAATTAATCTGGAGGTACCTAGAGCGCTACGACCTGGAGTTTTTCGAAAATGTATTTTGAAGTTTTACATGTGGCAACGCAGGCCACATAGGTAATTATTATTAAACTATTATAATTACTTAATACCACACTTGATAAAATTACCACTTCATCATTTTGTTATGACATGACAATGAAATTGTTATTGGTGAAAATACAGTATACTCGTACTAATTGATCTGATCATACGTATGAATAATCCACAACGGTATAAAGTTTTAATTTTAAAAGCGTATTTTAATTGAGTTGGACGAATGTCCTTTAGGCACTTAAGAGTATTGACAAATAACATTTGACATTGACAACAACTCATGACCTTGCTTGATTTCTTTAAACATTCATTTGTGATTTTAATTGTAGTGTAATTGCGCCACTAAACTTTAATGTATGGAAAGGTCTCTTTATGTTGAATAGGAATAATGTTTAGTGAATACCGAATCCCTTGAGCGCCTTAGTAGTTGGGCCCCCAAATCTAAAAGCATCGTTTAGCCCGTAGAACCTTTTTAATTACTCTGCTCAAGTGCAATTGTCTTCTGGACAATGGAGAAAGTTTTGTTAGTTAGAATCCCAACTTAAATGATTTTCTAATTCAACTACATTTCTAAGTAAGTATTTACGAGTAGTCTTTGAGCGATGGAGGGAGGGCATTATAGCCATAGGTACCGTATACTTTTGAATGTGGAATGTGGTTGTCTGCGGCTCACTAATCACCAGGAACACACAGTACACCACATTAGATGTTTCACATAAACACTAAAATAGAAGCTAATTCTCCATCACACTTTTCACAAATAACTTAACCATATTATACTTATTTTGCCGTCGAAAGAAACGCGGAAAGTGGTAATAAAAAGTATTAGCGTTGGTCGTGTTCATTCTTAATCCAATATTAATGCGCAGCGCGCGCGCCCTCCAGATGATATTATCGCTACGAAAACTATCTACATCTATCATATACGAGTATATCGAGGGCCCTTAACGCAACTCGTTTATGTATTGGCGGATATTTATCCTTTCTGTTCTAACTTCGCTTTTTCTTGTTTTATGTTGGTTACGACTGTTATTCATTTGCAGCCAGCGTGGACATATTGCCTTTTAATAATAATTGATAAGATACTTCACTCCAGCAGCCTACTGACAGCTATAGACTGGTGATAATGATTATGAAACATAGCTTAATTACGGTACAATGACCCCTAGGCGATCATTAGTACCTACATGTAAATTTGCTTTGCCATAGAAATAAATGTGGCTGTGGAACCTTCCTAATTACCATTTATCGTAATTAACGTCTTTGTTACTACTCGTAATTGTTTGCCTACTGTGGTCTAGCTTCCTCTGGATACGTATAATGAAAAATTGATTTCTTGATTAGAAACGTAATTTCCTCGGCAAAAAAAGGAGGTGAATTCATATTACTTGCTCCATTTCACATAGCGAGTTAATAAATTATGTGAGTGTGCAGGTTTTGAATTATGTTTTCCTTTACCACACCTTCCGGTAAGCGGTTGAGTGTATATTATATACAATACCGTCGGAGTTAGGTCCTTGAGTTTTCGTAAGTCATCGCTAACAAGCTCTTGTTTTTAATTTTATTATACGTTTTCTTTTTAACTTCTTTAAAACAGGGTTGAAGGAGGATGTAGGGTACAATTTTTTTCTTAAAAGCCGATTTTTAGTTTTGGTTTAGACTTCTAAAATTCGCACAACAAAGTTAGAAAAGTAAAGTTAACTGCAGTAAAATGATTCAAACTAAAATTAAAACATAAAATGTCTATTCATAAATAATACATTCTATTCATATATAATCTTACTGAATGACTCACTTGAAAATAAATACAGCTGCTTTCGAGGACTAAAACACGGTAACATAGGTACTATAGGTATCCGCTGAACCTCACTATGTTCTAAATGACTTTACTGCAAATATTGTAGCGGCGCTTTCTATATCGCACGCCACATACCAACGACCCGGTAAATAATAAGTAGGATCTATGCACTTTTACCACAAAACTTGTGAGGCTTTGGATCTGCATTACTTGCGTTTAAATTCTTCGTTCAATTTCCAAATAATAACGTCAAACGTAAATTCATGTCAGTGTTCCCTAAAGCTGAAAGTCGCTTCCAAATGTATGCAATCATGAATTAAGCATTTCCAAAACCATGGTCGACAGCCTTTTCGTTGCGAATACTTTCGGATTTGCATCAATCAACATTCGAATCTCTTCAATATCTTCTCTAGGTTTGGGAAGCTGAAGTCTTAAAAGCTTAAATTGTCACAACCAAAAAATTTTCTTTAATCTTTTTCTTATATTTTATTATATTGCCGATAGCTACAAACTGTACTTGAATATTGGGTAGGTAGGTATGTGTATTGATAAAATACTCTAACTAAATAAAATTTAATATAACAATAAATATAATAAATATGTGCAAGAAAAATGTTAATTTATCCAACGGAACAACAAGAAAGATATTTTTAGAATACGGAAATGTGCAAGAAATTCTGCATCAACCGGGCTCAATACCACCCATCTTGAGATCGCGCCATTACCTACTGCTTATCTGCACGCAAGTAACTCTATCTGCTAGTTTAGGAGCTTTAAACTCGTATCAAGTTAGCAGGTATCTCTTTCCTTGAGCTATTATTAACATTTGAGGGTCAACCTAGCCAAGTCTTTGTACTATAACTATTGACCAGTAGCGAATGTCAAAGGTCATCTGCAACGAGCCTACAATACAATACTTATATTGCATATTATAGTTTAGATAGAAAAATTATAATTATTATTGCCGCAAAGAGCTAATGATTTTGTCTTATAGATCTTAAAAGACTACACTAAAATAATATACATATGTTGAAATATGTTCATAAATCATCACATTTTTTAACCCAGAATTTTTAAAAAGGTATATCCGTTTCGATAAACCTTCTCATTTTGTAACACATTAGGGTAAGTACTCGTATGTATATAAATGTCACCATGAAATAAAATATGCCTACCTTATCCACCCAAACGTTTTAGATAAAATGGTATCTTAATGTTCTAAATGAGGTAAAGAAAAATTCATAAGTTTAAATACCTACCTTTTCTACTTGTGTTTGATGCGATCGATCTTTGCGTTCATCTAAGTACCTACGTTTCATGTGTTTATTTTGTATAGTAAATGTAATATATATGAAATTTATTTGCGTTGTGTCATATATAAATATGATAAGCAAATTTAAGGCACGGGTATAACGGCTGAAAAGCAAATTATTGGACTTGTTGTTTACTTACTTTTAATATGGAGTCGGTTTCCATTTTTGTTTTAATAAAATTTATCATAGATACTTTTTAGCTTATTCGTGTTTAGCGATTTAATATATAAGAATGTTTACGCTACCTATCACATTTCAAATCGTAGACCAATATTAGTACCTATTTGACGTTTTCTAGATACACTATTCAAATATGTTGTTAAATGTTATTAACTATGTACTTGCTCTATTTACTTCGAAAATACTGTTTTGTTTCGAAAGACTTCGTAGAACAAGATGGTTTAGTCCGTAGACACCTACTCGTATTTGACTAACATGTCTGCTTAACCTAAAATTATCATAGACCTGACAGTACGTTAAAGGCTGTACATTTTCAATTCTGTTCTATTATAATTTACCGAGTTCTGTAGAAATTGTATTTCAATTCCAAGGTATAGAAATGGAATACTAAAAACCACCATCTTTAATAAAGTCGGATAAAAGTCCACTGATTTTCACAGTTAACATTTTTTAATTTGTATCGCGATTCTTTGTTATAATGAAAAAGGAATCGAAATACAGCTTCTGATAACAAGTTGGTATCACAGGTATTGTGCCACAGGTAGAGTAAAGACAGAAGATGTGTCGACTTGCGGTAGGGCGATTAATTGGGAAATTCCAAGATTTCCAAACAGAAACAGTAAGTAAACGGGCGGAGTAAACAGACTATGCCATCCGTATTTCATTTCCGGAAGCAACAGAAATGCCCTAAAATCTTACAATTAACTACGCTGTGTCGTGCAAATAATTTTGATTTAATTGAAAGTTAAAATATAACCAACCGGTTGATACTGAATGACAGTAGTGTAAGTTTATATTTTTATCTTGCTTTTGAATGAAAATGTTAATAAATTTTTTTTTAAATATCAAATACTTTTCTTCAAATACTTTCCTCAAAAAACCTCTGTGTCAGTTTTTCAAACTATTTACAATAATAAAGTCTTTCTAAATATTTATAGAGAGTCTGATACTGACTTTAAGATAAATATTAGATCGCTAATTATGCATTTCCGCAATTTAAGTAAGTACCTATAACCTTCCTATAGTAATTTGAATACATACTACCAACATGCGGTGCGGTTCTGCGTGATCTGATTACTGTCCGTGGGTAATCTAATACCGCTTTGTGTGTTAGAGTCTTGTAGTAAGTACTGTATATTATTATTGTGTATAAAGCTCGAAATTTGTAATAACTTATTATTAAACTATCTTAGGAATTTAAAAAAAAGTTACTACCATTGGACCACGCAGGATCCGACAAATTGGTACCACTGAAAAAATGTATATATCCAACAATAATGGATATGTTGTGCAAGGCTATAAATATTAGCTCGTGTCAATATCTTAAGTCAAGTATTTAAATGGATTTATTTTAGAAGTTTAGTTAGGTAATGATTTCAAAATATAACCGAAGACCCTTCGAATGGCGGTCCGGCATCGGCAAGGTAACCATTACACCCCACGGGTCGTCATGTCGATAACGAAATTGATGTTTCTCCAGTTACGATGGATAGTACCTAATTGTTATACATATGTTAAATCCCTCAGGCATCGAAAGTCAGGGTTCACCAACGATTTTACAGTGAGTTAAAATTGTTAAACTGTTCCAGCGTACAGCCCTGACAAACATCAATTACTCTTACGTTCGTATCTGACTTTAAACGATTTTGGTGCTGAAATTTTTTCAAAGTTCACCGACGATTACATTGTGTTTACATTTTTAAACTGTTTAACAATCCTGACAAACATTAATTTTATTTTATATTTGTGCTAGATTGTAATTTAATGTAATCAACCAATAAAACACTTCATGTCAATCATACGAGTATTCAGTACTGGTTTAGCGCTTTGGAGAACAAAGGCTCGGTTCACTCTTTGGACTATGTCCATTGCCCCATAATGTTTCCGCTAGAAGCTCGGTACTCTGCTTAAGTCGGAAATTTCGTTCCATAAATAACGTGGACTACACTAGTACTGCAATTTCAGTTCAATTTGACTTACTCTTAGAACTATGTAGCTTCATTTATCGGCACTAGGGTTTCACAAGTGGTGCGGATTCCCTATCGTAACTAACACTGTTTCCATCACTCAGCTCGCATTTCATTTCTAATAAGCACCGACTGAACTGACTGATCTTATGTTCAGATTTACTAAATGAAAGATTTCTATACCTACATACTTACATACTTTCTTAAGGCCGTCAGTAAGGTAAATCAATCTGCCGTTGGTCGATACTTGCATTGCTCATATTTTGGATAGAAAAATAGGTTTTAAGTATGAGAATTATATAGAAGATATAGGATCTATGAGCTGTACATGGTGAGCAAGTTATAGGGTATACTTACCGGTATTTATCATTATTTTATTTCTACAAGTAATAGTTTTGTCTCTGAAATACATGCCGCGAGACCCTCGAGTGAATCATTGCGTGTGAGGTTATTCTTATATTTAATTAATGTCTAAAAGGTAGACAAAGATGACTATAAGCAGAAGTATAGCATCAGTAAAGGAGTATTCCCTTTATTGATGCTATACTTTTGATGATATTTTCACAAAATCAGCCGTTCGAGACTTTGTGCTGGTAACGTTAGCGGTACAAGATAGGTACCTAAATCAAATGTAACAAAAGTCCTACAAATTTAAAAAACTAATTAAAATAATTTTTATTTAATGAAAATAAAAAACATATGAATAATTAAAATAAATATTTATAGCAATAATTCAATAGATAGGTATGTACCCACTGCTTATGTTTAGCTCAGGTATGAACCCTTCTATATACTTATGTTTTTGTAAATTAATATATGTATTTGAATATATTTGAGATAAAAACGCATTTATAAGTAGTACCTGCTCATGACATGACTTAGACAGTGATTCTGCAGAATAGTCTAGTAGAAAAAGTTACGAAACAATAACCACAAAATTTACACTTAGGTAGTTATAGTAAATTTTGATACGCATTTGTTGAAATGTTGACAATTTTTTATTCTTTTTGAGCTCAATAAATTACCATACGAACTTCGGTAAATACTTTTAGTTTAAAGAAACTGATGATTAAAGTGTTGAAGAAAATGAAAGAGAAAGAAAAATTAGTTTATTAATATATTACAATACAAATCAAATACACATAAAAATACCTACCTATGAAAATAAGTTAGCGCATCCCTCGATGAGTTTACTACGGCGATAGTTACTACAGACGGTAGGCGGCTGGCAGGCCGTTTACCCCGACGGTTGCGTGGACGTCTGCACCAGTTAACAGATATATTCACTGATAAGACCGAGGCGGAAGCGAGCGAGCATTGCACACGAACGCGATAGGTGACCGGAGGCCGGTCGCGTAGTGTTTTGTTTACGTGTGTCGCGCGAGGGCGGGCGGCGCGGTTGTAGCGCGAGTCGCGAGTCGCGACCACCGCGCTCGGCGCGCAACAGTTCAACAGATACGTCGAGTGCACGGCGCGGGCGGAACGGACGAGTCGAGCGGCTGGGGACTTCGGGGTACCGCCACCGCCGGCGCGCGCTGCTCTCACGCCGCGCCCCGCGCCTCCCTTCTGACGTCACCGCTGAAAACCTCCCGAAATTCTCACGGGTGCTCATTGTATTGCATCGACTCCCTGTTCTCCTCTCTGGATTGTGTCATACGATATTTTCTCAAGAGATCCCTTAGTGTGGAGTATGTTTTGATTTTGATACATTTTGTTTCAGTTCAGCATTTACAGATAACATATAAACGGAATTTGTATACAAAAACTTTTAAATGGCAAAAATTGTCATGTCTCGCTTTATAAATATTTAGCAAAGATAATTAATTTTAATTGTCATTGGATATACAAATAAAGAATTATTAATCTTATACTAAATAACAAAATGTATTGCTTATATAATGAAATACTAATTAAATACCTACCTAACCTTGCACATATTTATGTAAAGTTTCGATAATATTTACGAGAATGGTCTTAATTAAGACATAATTTATATATGATTGTAATGATTGTATTAAATATCTTATTGTTAATAACATATTTTATACATATGCAAATAAAAGATGTATACACTGTATTTTATATTCTGCATATTCAAAGCTGAGCACAAAACCTATAACCTGTCAATTGTTATTGAAGGAAGTTAGTTTATCAAGTAAGGGATTTAAATTTTGAGTTATTATTGTGAATGTTATGTTTGAAAATTGTTATTTTTTATAAGTAAATTGTGATAAAAAATATAATTTCTTTCAAAAGATAATGATTGACTATTAACGTTAACTTTCGAAGAATCTTCTAAAACGTAACATTTTAACGTTTGCGAAGTTAGCTATTTCAATAACGGATTAACGAAGTTAACTATTTGATAACTATACCGGTGCCTAGCTGTTTGATTGAAGATTAATAAATCAGTCATATCAATCTAACTAAAAAACACCAACTAAAAAAAAATTTACCGTGTAAATACAAAAATACTTAAGCCTAATTCAGCGAATATTTAGACTATTTTAGACATATAATATACATACCTATAATGATTCACTAACAAGGTTCTATGTTTCCCTTTAGTTATCCTTGTTTCTTATTTTAGATAAAAGTTTGTTGACGAAGTGAGCGACATAATCCAATTTAGCTTGTTTGTCCCGACAAAAATGCCTAATCCCAATCTAGTAAGCAATAAAGAATGACTTGTGAGCAGGGTCTAAAAATATGTGAGAGGCACTCAGGATTTAAAAGTACAAGGGACAGACAATACCGAGTGAGAATTTACAAGCAGAGTGTAGGTGACAACGTCGTCGGAGAGTGAATGTGCGCAATAAACTGCTATTGTTAGACGTTTAATCCACTTAAGACTTCGTAGCAGTCGTACAAAGACTTGTATCGAGAGGATACGCGACGCGTATTGTCACCGAAAATATTACTTCCGACATGAAAGACCGCCAACGTCGATAGCGAGCAACGAATTGCGGGAAAAAACAACAACAGAGATCTATCTGCTCGTAAATAACGTTGGCGCTGTGAGATCAAAGTTTTACACTTCTCGGTCTATGATTCGGGTTTTTTGAGTTTGAAACTACTTCGAGTTCATCTCTGGTCCAAATAATATTTGATAATATTTAAATTTTACATTACAGATGAAATTTTTGTTTATTTACTGAATTTGATATGATTCTTTCACCACATCCGCAACTACGCTGTTTCAATGCGATCTGGTGAAGATACAGATTATAAAGGTCAACTGTGCATCAAAATCCGTGTCTGATTTTTTCAAATCCGACAGGAATCCTAAAGACGGCTTAACATTGCTCTCCGATGCACTGAAGCGCGTATGAAATTTACCACTACGGTCACCAATCCGAGTAAGCACTGACCACACCCGGGGTTGCTTAACTTGTGAAACGCTTGCGATCTTCACTATATGCGCTCAATAAATTTTTTTCCGAATTCAAAAAATAAGTAGATTCTTTTTATTTCGGCTTGGAGCATATGATTTCAATTGGTAGTGGAGAGCTGAATTGCAACTTATCGACGTCGTAACATTACTATTTATTTAAATGTATGTACTGAGTGGAGGTTCTGCACTAACAGTGCTGTGATTTATTCCGTTCTTTAATTTCGTCGTAGTTATAATAATACAAGTAGATTAAAAAAACATTGCTACCCTGTTATCTGAAAATCAATTCATAAATAAACAAAACGTCGAGGCTATTAAATTTGCGGTCAGGATCAGAATACCTCTTGATACCGAGTTGAGTGAGTGTTTGAAGTTGAAACACAGAGTTGAGAAATGGTTTTGAATTATTTCTAATAATTGGTACTAGGCAAGCGAACTGTCTGAAATAAATTGAAGTACATTTAGAACCTGTCTGAAATAAATTGAACTAGATTTAAATAGTAGATTCGCTGTATTGTATATTAAATTCTATGAATTAGTCCGGTATGATTCAATTACTATAGTAGGTACCTACTCCCTAATACTGTTTGGTTACTAGTTTATTTATTAGTCCTCGAACTGTATAATATTACCTACCTAGGTGAGACAAAGGGTAAACCTAATGTCCTGGGGCATTGTCCTCAAGCCGACCCTGGGTAATGGTGAAAATGCGAGGACCGAAAAGACACATTTTCCGACACATAATTATCCCAGTATATATTATAAGAAAAGTATTTACTTGTTTAACTGAAGTGAAAAGAAAAAACATAAAATAATATTCTACCTTCATTTACTTACACGAATGTCGTCGAGAGTTAAAGGCAATCGCGAGTTTGGAGCCACCCTCTTTTGTTTCTATCGGATTACCCCTTCCTGGATCGAGAGTGGCTCATCGGAAATTCTTTATTTCCTTACTTATCCTTCTGTATAATATAGGCGTGATTTTATACGAGTGTATACGAAACACGAATACAAATAAACTGTTTACCTACGCGCTGAATCGAATTGAGTATCGGTATATAAAATTGAGGCTACGAATGCTACGATGCTACGAGTGTACAAAGTAGATTTGGGGTTAGCGTAGTAGGTACCTGATGGTAATATCTCGCGACCTTTGGCATTCTCTAAATTGTGCTACAAGTCTCGCCAAACCACAGAACAGATAATAGTCCTATACTAGACAAACTTAGTTTAGTGTGACCGCCTGCAACCAACCTTTATATTATTTTATGATTTAAATAATGTAATTTATGTAGAAGTTCAGAGCTAAGAATAATTATAAAAGTTTGAATTTCGGCCTCAGTGGCTCATTTCTGATTACTTCGAAGTACCTAATAAATGCGTTAGAAATAAATTTTTAGTAGTGAGAAATACTGCTTACTTGTGAGCTTTGTATAATTTGTTTATAGTTAACACGACATGTGAATTCTAGGTAACTTGGACTTGACAACCCTAACAGAGAAATGATATAAATTTTTCAATTGTACTACCAGAATAGCCATAATTTCACGCCTGTGCACAGGTATAATACGCACATTTATTATTACAATGAATTGACGGATATGTTCAAAGTATGCATGTATGCACCGATCGCGCCCGACGCCCGAGGATTTGAAACGTGGTCCTCTCGAAGAGGCCTAATTTATAACCAGTGGTGAGATCTTAGTAACAAATGGCGTTTAAAATTTATGCTGCAGAAGTTTAGTTTCGCTGCGGCAGAACTGAACGACCTTTGGCATTCAGCGTATGTTGCGCGACAAGTCCTGCGGAACAAAGGTTTGGTTCTACGGCTGTGCGCCGCTCCCGGTGTTGAATAATTAAACTGATACTTTTGGGCCCTATTTTACAAGTCATGTTCTTGATGTCTTTGTGTTATTTAAATTTTATATTCTTAAAATATTTTTGGAGTAAGTACTAGAAACCCATATACTGACATTGATAATGTCTGGGCACTCAATAGGTATTATCAATTCGGTTATCAGAAAAGCTTTTTTTTAAATTTCTGATCAAAATATCAGTTAATTAATCTAAACTTCAGCATTTCAAAAAAAATTATAATTATACCTAGTACAAATGGAAAAGGAAAAAAGAAAAAGCAATTCATCATCAACCTATTATAGTCCTAATCAGTCATTGCTGGATATGAGTCTTCTAAGTCTCCTTTCAAATATAGGAAAGATTCTCCAAAGGAAATTAGTAGGTCTTAATTCAAAGTAAGTATTTCTCACAATTAAAAAAACTTCCAAGAATTAATCATAAAATAGTTTTGTAATCAAGTGTTACAAGTACATACTTTTGTAAAATCTGATATCATATAAATTAAATCGCACTTACAGACATTTACGACTATACCAAAAACACGTGTTTGCTCGCATCTAGATAACACATAACATAATGCGCTGTAATTAACACATTAATATCCATTAAGAATTTTATAGACGACACTTGAACAAAGCCACAAATTTTTGCCTTTAACTATCAATAAACGGACTTGATTACAATGGATTTTTTTTTACTGCATTCTAGAAAAATAATTCAGAAAAAAACCTTGACAGTATCTAATTCTCGTTCACACGGAAACCACAGATGCGGTTAACTAGCACACAATTAGGTTTATATAGCATCATTATGTAGTTGATAGATATTTCATTTTATTTTTCAATCATAGGTAAGTATTCACTGCAACTACTTATTTTCCTGCCGGTGCCGTATCTACATTATCTTCATACATGTTTTTGTTTATAGCAAGAAAAATACATAAATATAATATAATGCGAAAATAAGCGTTGAAAAGAGCCGGCTATTACGAACGTAAGGTCCATACATTTATATAAATCTCTCCACATTTATATAAATCACTAAGCATTCGTTTTAATGTGTTCACGCAGCGTTCTTTGCCCACAACATTTTGTATAAAAAGGTAATTGGTAATACGAAGGTTAACATTTTATAACTCAGATGTTAGAAGTTAGAATAGTTAAGAAATACAAAAGAGTTTGTTCCTAGTTCGTAATAACGAACTCTTAACGGCATTCCGTTTATGTCAGTTTACGTCACATGACACAATTTGAACAATTAGACAGATCATTTACATTTATCCATAAGATACACGAGTTTTCTGAATGGGTTTGGTGTGCTCATAACCGTGTGATTTTATAAATTTCATACGACGCGTACGGTGGTGTTCGTATTTGACGACCCGTATGGTGTAGTGGTTACCACGCCACGTTGTAGTGGTCCCAGGTTCGATCCCCGACGGGGCAAAAATTTAAATAGCAAATTTAAATTGCTGTTCTCGGTCTGGGTTTTTTTGTAATTGTCTTTATGTGTGTCCATGGCACCCACGACACAGGGAATCCTATGTGAGTGCTGTGAGTGTGAAGCGTTATTATTTATTAGGTTTTTATTCAATTTGTAATTAAATTATTTACCTTGTTAGCCTTTTTGTGATATTTATTAATGAAATTGAATGGCAAATATTTACTTATTTTTGTGACGTAACACTTTACTTGGTTACTATAGATATCAATCACTAGAATCTATAAAACTTAAAAATTGCCTATGGGATTGGAAAGGATTTTCAATATCGGCAAAGAACTGACAAGTTATGAAACTGCAAGAAATATATACAGAGAAATTGTAATTGTGAGGTCGGCTACAGATTTACATAAATCATAAAGAAATTAATTAAAACGTTACCTACAGGCATTTTACTTTACCACTATATTATTGTGCGACAGTGGAAAGTCACTTTCGTAATAAAACTTTCAAAGTAACAACGACTTTAGGTTCCTGTTTGTTTTAAGGCACGACCTTCCCGAACAATGTAGGTCTGAAATATTCGCTACCATTATTTTACTAGCCTTTGTTGCAGTAATGTTGGTTGAGACGTACATTTTCTTTTTCTTATAAAGTTGCAAATGTATTTTATATTTAATTTCATTATGTAATTACCAAAGTGTATGTATATTTTATATTTATCCTACTATAATATTTAAATGGGAAATGGGATTATAAATGAGAAAGTTTGTAAGTATGGATGGATGGATGGATGTTTGTTACTTTTACGTAAAAACTACAGAGTGGCTATTAATGAAACTTTACAATAATAGATATAGCTTATACATCAGAATAGCACATAGGCTACAATTTATAAAGAATTTATGAAGATCATGTATTACTGGACAAATTTTATTTGAATATTGTGATAGTATGTTGGATCTCCACTTATCCGCATGGAGCAGCGTGGTGGAGTATGCTCCAGGCCTTCCCCGATTGTGGGGAGAGACCCGTGCTTAGCAGTGGGACATGCATT